>BJBW01005017.1:0-107803 GCA_004320125.1 Scolopax mira
AGACCTTCTCGCTCTCTCCAACTCCCTGAAAGGAGGCTGTAGAGAGGCTGGCATCAGTCTCTTCTCCCAGGTCACAGATGATAAGACAAGGGGTAATGGCTTCAAGTTGGCCAGGGGAGATTCAGGTTAAATATTAGGAAATATTTCTTTACTGAAAGGGTTGTCAGGCATTGGAATGGGCTGCCCAGGGACGTGGTTGAGGCACCATCCCTGGAGGTGTTCAAGAGACGAGTTGACATGGTGCTCGGCGATATGGATTAGTGTTGAGTTGGTGTTGCTTTGGGTGTGGTGTGTGGTTTGTGTGGGGTTTTTTTGTTGTTTTTTTTGTTCGTTTGTGGTGTGTGGTGTTTTGGGTTTTGTTTGTTTTTTCTTTCACTGGTTGGACTAGATGATCTTGAAAGGTCCCTTCCAAATTAGGTGATTTGGTGATTCTGTGACTTTCATAAAATTAGTGACTGGTGATCCCTTTTATGCTTTATTATTTACACGTGCCAAGTGCTACACTCTGGAGCACACAAGGCTTCCACTACAGTGAAAATCTCTAATAAAATATTCCATCAAGTTTTATTTTCTGAGAAAGTTATTGAACTTGGCTCCATTCATTACAAAGGTTTTAGAGCTTGGATTACATAAAAAACACATGCTGAATAGACATCATACAAAAAATTTTTCTTGAGAATAATATATTAAAAAAAACCCTAAACAAAACCATGCAATGCGAAAAATGTTAGAATAAGGTCATGTAAATAAGTAATGAAACAATTTGGTGTTTATGTTTTGGAATTCTGAAATCAGCTTCCATTCCTTGTATTATTTCTTGTAATAATTTTCTGTCTCTGTGAAGAAGTATTTCCAGAGTTATGTCTATAATTGATCAGTCTTCTTAACAGCAATCTGAAATGCCTAACAGAACTTTTTTATTCTAGGGATATTAGTCTATCATGGAGGAATCTTTTCTCATAGTCCAGCATGCATATGCTGGCAAACAAAATTTTGTAGTGTGAGCAGAAAAGCTGTGCAGATGTCAGGTTACCATATGGGGAAGATAAGAGGATGAACTGTTAGTATGGGAGAAATTCTGCTAATGATAATCTTATTGCCATGAGCTTACTCAGCAATAGTGTAAGTGCATCCAGAAGAGCCTCCAGGCAAATTCTCACTTGAGGACAAGTAAGGAATTTCACCAGCTGAACAAACTGCAGGTAAGTGAAGTAAAGCCTGTCAAAGGCATGTACATATGAAAGCAGCTGTGTATCCAAAGGGAAAACTTTTTCTCACCAGATGATATGTCCGGATCTCTGCTAAAGTTGCCCCTTTCCTTGGATTTGCTGTTTATGCTTCTTGAAAGAAAAAAAAAACAAACAAAAAACAAACCTGTAACGTGCAACATTAACATTCTCTTTTGCTGTTACTGTTCTGCCTTTACGTCCAGCTGGCTCTCAGAAAAAACTCTCATTCTCTTACACTCCTGGAAAGCATGAGAACTTGGTGTCTGTATGAAGGACCCGTAGAAACAGGTGTGAAAAAACAGATCATGTTTGAAGATTTTATTTCATTTCAATATAATAGCAGGGGAAAATATCTCCATTTCTTTCAAACACTAATCAATACCTTTTTAAGCTGATTATTTCTGGTTTTATCTACCACTCAGCACTCATTACTTCTGTGATGAATGCTACCACTACAGGTATCATTAGATGTACATGGCATTTTCCTTGAAAACTTACATGGATGTAGGAGATACTGATTTTTACCTTGGAACAGTTATGCATCCAATAGTTTCACTGAACCTTGGAAAATATATCTGTTCTTCCTTTGCTTGTGATATAGTTTGCAGCTGTTAGCAAGCACGGTCACTCTGGTGATCCATGAGCATCACAATGTCAAAACGAGACAGGAAGAGTCATGAGGAAAAGAGATATAATTTTCACAGTCACTAATGTGCATCAGTTCTAGAAGTTCCTAAGTTAGTTTGAAGACAACTTCACTGGATAAAGGCACTAGGAGAGTTATGGTGCCAAAACATCTGCCTTATTTTTGACAGGTGAGTACCACCTGTGATTTTGCAGCAGCAGATGTCTCAGCTGCATTTTATTTCATAGAGGAGAAAAATGAAATTGATATTAGCTGAGAACAACCAGACATGAACTATGTAATTCAGTGTAAACCATGTAGCAGATTTTTTTGCATCTTTAGAATCTGGCTGGAATTGCTCCCTACCTCTTCATCTATTTATTTCCATTATTTATGTTTGGCTTATTCTCTGTCCAGGTCTGACAAAAGGAGTTGATTTTGGCTATTTGGGTGAAGATATGGGTGTCAGGCCATGAATTTTGTTAACTGGTATGCCAGTATGTTTGATTCATATACAGGTCTCCATATACAGTTGAGTTTCTTAAGCATGCTCACGATTCTTCCCTTCTACCATGCAGTAATGTAGCTACATTAAACTATTCTGGTTCAATCTTTGAACACTTTTGTTACAGTTTATCTGTGAGTGGGCTAGCTACTAATGACTAAATTCCCTGCATCTTTCTAAATAGGCTTCTTCTCATTCCTTTAAGAAATGGAGAGCTAAAGCAGAGGGCCAAAGGTCTCATCCAATGCAGTGTAATCACCAGCTTTGTTTATATCCGTAGTCAATTACGATTTAAATTAAATAATTTACCTCACCACAAAAACACTTACACAAACAGCGATATGTTTCTGGAAGGCATTGGGTCCTTGCACGATGGCTGCTGCATCTTTCCACTCCTCTCCACTCAGCATCTGCCCACGCACCAGACACGTGTTTTTTTTAAGCACTGGATGGAACAGCACATGAATCACCAAGAAGAAACACTGCTGGAATAAACCAGTCAAACCTGAAGAAAGCCATGTGTCTAAATCATTTTTCATTTTATCCACATTAGACAACTAATGTGGTTTATATGCTCAAGCCAGATATAGTAAATCTCATTTGGTTATATGCAGAGTGGGAAATGCCTATTCAGAGCTGATTTAGTGTCATCAGCACACTAGGTGATATCACTTAGGGTGATATTCAATATTCTATTTGATGTGACAGTGGTAGAATCTCCAAAACAACAGTTCTTACAGACTGTGGACAGTTATGGCCAAAGCAGACCAATTTCAATTGCTGGGTCTCCACATAATCTATGGAGCAGACAATAGCCCATTTATTATCGGTAAGACTAAAATACTCTATTTCTACTACGTCCTATGAAAGGCAGAGCTACAATGAGCGCACAAGATGATCTAGGAGTTCAGACAAGCAAAACATCAGCATATAAAGAGCTGTACACCACAGTGTTAACCTGTGGATGTCAAGCTTCGAACACATAAAACAATTCCTAGAAACAATTTAGCCCTTTTACCTACAAACTTACTCGGAATGAACCAGGGCTACGTTTGTTGTGCTGTCAAACACTTACTTTTCCAGACACAGCATGTTTCTTTTTCACGCTTTCAAATGTGCAACCTGCTCCTTTGTATGCTGCTGTCACGGTGTGATTTGCTCCAGGTTTGTGCCTCGAGCTTCATCTTTCTGCCCATGTTTGAGTGGCCTCACTATGGATTTCAAAGTTACTGTGACTTCATTTTTCTCCCTAAAATATGAACAGTATCACTTAGTTGCAATGCCAAGGTTTAATTTGCACTCCTTCAAATAATTTTCTAGTCATGATTGCTTTATATATATATTTTTTTTTTCTTTTCTTGCAGGCAAAATGGTGAAATTGGCAATCATTGTACCTATATATGTGTATATGGTATACGTGTATGTATACATATGGATATTCATATACTTATGAGCCAGCAATGAGTTGGAGATCAATGATTGTGCTTTACAGTTGTGGAGCTGGCATTTTTCTAATAAATAAATCTTGGGATACATTGTACTCTGGTGGCAAAATAGGAAAAAACCTTTTGCTGACGCCTTGATAATGGACTGTTCATAGGGAAAAAACCCAAGGATTTATAAAATGAAGGGTCTCATTTATTTATGTTTTTTTTTAATTTTTTGTCCTACCAAGTGTTTCTTAGAGCTTGTGATGCTGGATAAACATACCCCTCTCAAATTCCTCTGATATTTGACTTGTACGGCCAGTTCTGTTTTAGTCCAGTCCAACATACTTACAGTTTTGCCTGATAACTACTGTACAAACCACATGCCTGGCATGCTAATGGGGAAACTGTCCAAACTGGAAATATCTGACTGCCAGTCAAATGCAGTTAATTAATGTCACAGAGAATGAAGCAGAGATTAACGAAAAAGTGAGCCAGTTGCATTCCATCCTAGTGTTTACACAATTACTGCATATAGATTATAGCTGTGTGATCCCCTATCTTACTGATTTGTTTGGATAGATCCTTCAACATTTATATCATCAGTATGGGTTTTCATGTTGTGGTTTAGGAAGCTTCTTTTCTACCAGTGTTTCTTTTTTAAAAGTGTGACAGGACTCCATAAAACTGTGCTCCAAGTGTGTGGAGTGCGTGCTCCAAGTGTGTGGAGTGCGTGCTCCAAGGAGAACAGAATAAAATATATGTAAGTTGGTTTGGGTTTTTTTATTTTGATGTTCAACACTCTCTTGCTTCCAGACACAGGCTCATGTTCAGCTCAAGAAAACACTAACAGTCAAGAAGGGTGTTTAAGCATGTGCTTAACATTAGGCACATCTTTAATTCCTTTGGGCATTCAAAATTGAAATGTGTTTAAGTATCTTCCTGATTAGGACATTAAATCTCTCTGCATTTGGAATGCTGCAGACAACCTTTGCCTGTACCCAAGGCAACATTTCTACTCATTTCCATACTACTCTTTAAATGTTAGCATTTCTCACATTTAACCAGAGACGCACAAGCATATGAGAAATTGAACAAGCCACACAATTTTTCTTTAGACTTCAATGAATAGCATATATGACAACATATTCTTCAAGTTATATTTGTATTTATTGATTTATTATTACCACTGGGACAGTGATGAAAAAGATTTCTGAGTTAGTGCAAAAAAATCCTTTGTGGATCATATTATTCACCAGAAAATTCCTGATGCTATCAGGAGGAAAATGACACTGTGCAATTTGATATGGCTTTTGTAAGATCACTGTAATTACAAGCAGAGTTCAGTTTTGAGTACTCAAAGTTTAGGATTCATCCTGGAGTCACTTGTAAATGCCTCAGGAAACATTTTGCTTAGATTATTTAACCAGAAAATCTATTTTTAAATATAGGCACATTTGTTTGAAAACACTTACTATGACTGAAATCTCTCAGACAGAGAGATACCTTGAGTGGGATTCACCTGACCCCATGAGTTTGAGAAAACTCATTGTAACACACACCTCTACAGATGGTCAATATCCTAAAAATGACTTTATTAAATCTAAAGGGAACCTAGAATGAACTGACCCTGATGTAGACTTCTAAATTGTAGATGTCTGAAAATAGTAGGTGAAATAAATTAATTCCTATAGTCTACTGAGCCAGATTTGAAGTATACCAAATGTTAATAATTTCAATAAATGCTTCTTAATAAAATGGGAATATAATCCAGCCTGGGGATACTCAGTCTCTAAGAGGAAGTACACTCAGAGAAAAGTGACTTTCTACACCATTATTCTTTTATTATATTCTTTTATATATTATTTCAATTTAATAGTTCTGTTTATATGGCTTCAACCTTATATGTCTGAATTAATCTTATGGGCTCCTTCTTTTTTCAGTAGTACTAAGAGAGTCAGATATGAGTTCTGTGTGTCCCTCTGTGCTAAACACTGAGATGCCCCTGTAACTAGCATAGAAAAGATGTCAATCTTCTACCCTGAACGTCAAATAATATATACTTAAGCAAATAAACTAAGAGTGTCACAGGTAGCAACCCCTTATTTTTTAGTAGATTTGGCGAACCTTAGGTCTTTTTTTACTGCCCTCGGTGTAAATTTTTGAAAGATCCCTTATATTCCACCAAACATAGTATGAACCTATTGTCTTGTATGGCAGCTGTTCTAGTGCAACTTATAAATGTTTCACTAGTATACTTGGGTTTCTAGTGAATCTGAAAGCGTGCACACTGCGTAATTAATGGCAGCAGTTTTGCTCCCTCTCACTCTCTGCTGGATGCCAGCCCAGGAGCAAACAGCATCAGGTGCCAAGTTCCAGGGATGTGTTCCCGAGTTCAGAAATCTCTCATACACCTGTCCATTGTTATTACGACTCACAACATGCATTTCTTCTTCCAGCTGTTTGCTGCCATGCTGGAATGTGTTCGTTGTATGGCAGCCCTCAGATTTTCAATTACTTAGTAGAAGGCACAACCCCAAGATATTTATTTTAGCTTTGTATGTCTCCATGGTTTACCATGTTCTCTAAGAATCTAGGCACTTTGCAATCACAAATACTTGCTCACTATACTCAGGAGAGAAAAAGAGGGGATACTTCTGAATTTTTTACAGAGACTGGCTTTGGTTTGACTGTGCCAGTCAGTGGTGTATTGCTCACTTTGAAGAAAGAAGAAAGCGAGTTATGTTCCTGTACATTTTTCAGTGGTCACAAAGGCTACCCTCTTTATATTCAATCGAAAACAAACTTACGCCATTTGGTAGGGGAAGATGGAGACCAGGAAATTATTAATATAATTAATAATTGTCTGCCTATGAGAGGTAAAGTCCTTCAGATATAAGCCAGAATACCTAATTTAGGAGTCTCTGTTTCTCCACTGACTATGTAAAGGACCTAGGTTCCTATTTGTGACACTTGGGTACTTAAAAACAGTTAAATATCTGCTCTACACCAAATTATACATTGACTTCCTTCCAGTAACAACAGAGCTCTAGCAAATGCTCTGGTTAGTTAACCCTTCACTTACAAACCTGCTGCTCCACCCATGTGTTTTCTTTGAAAGACTTATACTCCACTGAAAATTCATGGGAGGTACAGTGAATTCTGGTTCATATAAAAAGCATCATTGGAAATCAGTGAAGCATCTAGGCTGTCTTGGAATTTTTATTGGAATTCTGGAGCAAAATGGATTAACATTGATGATAGTTCATTATTAATGTATTTGGTTTTCTTTTCTTATCTGCTATTATGATACTCTGTATGCACACCTATATATCTTATCAAAAATGTTTATTTTAATAGCATTTAGAAAGTCAATCTGATTGCCCAGCACAGATAGGGTATCCTAAAAGCAAGTGGTATTTGGGAGAGGAAGGAGGGACAGAAGAGTTGATATTACCCTTTCAATTTAAAACCTTTGAAATTGTTTCTGTATGGGAAAAGCATGGAGGTGAATTCTGCAAAGCGTGCATTCGGCTGTGTACCAGATAACAGGATTAACCCAGGATTTCAGCTTTGGCTTTCTACCAAGCAAAAAAGCTTGAAATCCTGTGAAAGATGGCAAAGAAAGAATGTCTTGCATCTGCCCTGCAGGAATGAGGGGAGCAGGCTAACATGCTAGAGCTTTCTCCCAAAGAAATATTGCATCAGTGCTCTATAGATTACTGGATTCATAGATTTTCACGGTGAGAGGAGACCTTATAATCACTTCATCTGTGAGCCCAAGTATGCTCTTTTTGCAGCACAGACAGCGGCATTTCACTTGGGAATGCTCATATCACTCCAAGCAGTGGGAGCCTCTGAGGGGGTGGAGGTGTGGGTGACAGAGCCACTGTCACCAGGTAGCCAGGTGCTTGGGGTGAAGGCAGAGCAAGAGGGCAGCACCTGAGCAAAGGTCCCTTTTCATTCTCTGCAACACTCTGTGCTCCAGGCACGCTTTCCCACTAGCTAATGTCTATGTTTTAGAAAGACAGATTATAATTTTGTAAGCATAGAACATGGTAGAACATATCACTACTCCAGGGAGGAGTCATATTCCAAATTTTCCATTATTGTGAAAAAATTTGTATTTCTTTTTTGTTTGATTTCGTCTACCTTCATTTTCCAGCCTTTAAAACTGGTCTCAGCCACTTGGAAATTCATACTAGGAGAGAGATGAGAGCAAGCGACTTTAAAGGTGTATGACCCAGAGGTGTAATGTTAACTCTTACTCTTGTTTTTTTATTAGTCTTTGCTTGCTCAAAAGAAAAACAGACACCCTGAAAACAAATTAAAACAGGGCTTTACACAGGTATGGATGTCCCCTACTTCTCAAACTTCCAGGCCTCTTTAATGTTGATATCTGGAAAAACCATCACTTTTCCATCTTCAAAAAGCTGACTTTTTGTTCCCTGTCAGCAAACATCATATATTCTTTATTATATTAAATTATTAAAATTAATTAATCTTCCTTGCTTGTATTAGGTGTCTCAGATCCATGCAAACCTTTCTTCCTAATTGTTTCATGAGTGACATGATGGTTTTTTACTTTATTTTTTTTTCAGTTTAGTAATAACTATAATGAAGGGTCAAATACAGCTGATAATGGCATAAACATTTTCTATTTCTGTGCATATTGTAAGGGGGCTGTGCAGTGTAACACTGACTATGCTACTGAAGGACCATTTCCAGACAACAGGCTAACAAAGAACCTCTAATCACTTATACCCTGCATTGAAAACTTAAGCGTGAAAACTCTGTTGGACCCTTTGTATAAAAAAGATTTTTAATAAAAGAGGATAGCTGCCTTAATACATTGTGAAATAGCCGTAAATTTCTTAATGCATATTTATCTGTCCTCTGAGGCTGATAAGTGTTACAGGAAAGGAAAGGAAGACTGGTGGTATCTGAGCAATGCTATCAAAAGGTATTATCCCTGCAAAAGGCATGCGCTTCAATATGATGGATGTTGCTTTGGGAGAGATATATTTGATTCTCTTGTGTAGAATAAAATATAGTGCTTCAAGCTGCTAAGCCACTGAAATTGCATCTTTTGTATAATAGAAAGTATCTATGATTTTAGGTGCAGTTTAATTAGTAGATTGGACTGAAAAAAAAATATAAAATAAACTCTGGAAGATATTGGACCATTTCACTTGATACAAAGTGTTTTCTCTCTGGTTTATAGGCTTTAAGAGCAAGTTTAGCTAAAGTTAATTAAAAAAAGAAAAAGAAAAAGGGGAGGAATGGGGAAAAAATCCTTCTCTAAAATCAAACACATTTCAGTTTCCATCAAAGAAAAATCAATTCAGATTTTTTTTTTCCCTCCTAAGTTTTTCTCATTTTGGTGAGACAGAAGTCAGAAGAATTAAACTGTTGTATTTTGGATCAAGCCAAAACAACCTTGTGTTCCATTTTCCCTCTTGGCTAACTGTCAGAAATTGTTTATCACTTAGAGTGCACAGTAGTTATTCCACACCTCCGTAGCAAACAGGGATCTGGGATTTCTCTCAACAGCCATGGAGGGTCTACTTACCCCAAGCAGCAGTGTGCTGGAACAGGCTCCCCTATGCCATCGACAGCAGGATGGGTGCATCGACACAGAGCTGAGTTTAAGATAATGAGCTCTTCCATTTTCCTCAGCTATAAGAGGTAAGGGTTTGCTTCCCTCCACCCCAGACCACCAGCACCTCCTGAGGGCAGCACAGGGTCTGTGCCAGAGGAGGGCACAGCAGCTGCCCGACTGCACTGCCTCTCTCTGCTGACGTCTATCTGCACTCAACCTGGTCAGTAATTTCTTCTCCTGAAATTTTTTGGCTGTTTACTTGGCTGTGAAGGCAAGCCCAGCTGTGGCCGTACTCAAAGCCATATTTACCTGAGAGAGTCTGATTTCTGCTCTGTGTAGCCCCACAGTATGGACATGCAGATGCATGCACCACCCTGATACTGCACCTGAGAAGGTCTTATCCTGCAATTCACAAAGCATCAAATGAGGGAATAGCTATTTTCCTGCTCTTAAATAAAAGATATTACAATACTTGTAAAATTTTAAAGCAATGATTAGTATTATGAGTCCTGTTCAGAACAGGCAAATATTAAGGCATTATCCCTTTCACGTCCCATTCCCTTTGTCAAGTTCTTTCTAGACATGTAATATACACTTAATATTTATGATGAAGAAATTCAGGGCTTGAGAAAAAAAGAAAAATAAATGTAGTCAAGCCCAGCGTTAAGCATCTGACATAACCCTGCAATGTGCCTCAACCCTGGTCCATGAGATTTCTATCGTTTCAATTCTGGTACCCTTTTGAAGTGAGACTGATAACTGCATTAAATTCCACAGCACTTCTGTGAGTTTTGTAAATATGTACCAAGGTAAGGTGATCAAATTCATTCCCACTGGTGACCTAGGACAAGATGAAAACAGCAAGATATTTAAGTGAAGAAGGATTGAGCATTAATCCTCCACAGCTCTTAGGTGCCCCAACAAATACCTTCTATTTGATAGAATATAGTTTCAAAGATCCCAACAAGTGTCATTACAAAAGGAGACTCTGGAAGAAAGGCTATCTGGATTCGAATGGATAAAATGTTCCATTATCAATTACAGTACACATCTGCTGTGTGTAATAATAATAATTTGTGTCAATCAAATTGTCCTAAAGAAAACAGTCAATATCAAATAAGATTCTTTAGTCAATGGGCCATAGTCATTTCTGGTGTAGTTCCACTGAGGTTAATGGAGTTGGAAGGGGAATGGGCTTAGCCTTGTATAAATAAAACATAATAGAGAAACAGTATGCCATCTGGAAAATAAATGGAGGAAATAGAGGGAAAATGCTAATCTAACACATCCAGAGTTCCAATTTCTCCTTTGGTATCTTCTCTATCTAATGAGCAGCTGCATGAAGTTATCACTGGTTTTCAGGAAAACAGAATCCTATTTCAGGGCAGCCCACGGGTCTGAGCATTACTACAGCTCTAAAAGGCTCTCTTCCAGCTCATTAATTTCCCTTGATCTTACTGTCCATTCCTGACTTAATAGATTCCTCTTTCCTTCTGTGAAAAGAATGGTGACCCAGGGAAACATTTCTCTTTAATGCACCCCATGGTTTAGTTTTTTCAGGCATTTCCTGGTCTCCCAAGGAAAATATTTCCCATAGACCTTTTACTCATACTACAATAACATATTCCCTTATGAGCTCTGAATCATCATCCTTTAAGTATACATTTTCTGATCCCTTTGTTCTGCTTTCCCATAGACCGATGAAGAGACTGTAACTCCAAAGTTTGGCTTCTTTTATTTTTAGTAACTTTTTTCAGTAGACTCATCTAAAAATTTGATGGTTTTCCTTACATCTTGTTCTCTGTCACCTTATACAATATAATTACCTCTCTTGTATCCTATGGCATTGTTCTTTTAAATAATAACAGAACTAATAGGATTTGTATAATGATATATAAAAAACAGAGTTTATGTCTCTAGATAGATGATGGCTGTGATATCGTTCTCTGTTTCTGTATAGTTATTGCTATATAGGTATGTATATATAAATATGCATACATGTCTAAATAAAATTAGGAAAAGAATGAGATATGCTCGAAAAATTGTATTCAGGCCTTATGATCTTGAAATTATTCAAAGGAGAATATCTAAATCAGTATATTTGACTAGAATCTCAAAAAATATAATAAAGCCTGGAAAAAATAAGTGATTTTGATAAAATATTTGATCAAATTAGTTAAGGAAATTTCAGCTCTGGAGGAATTCTACAAAAAGGTCCAGCCCCAAGATGTGAAATTCCAGAGATGACTTTTGATTTTAGAGGTATTTGAATTCTAACAGAATGTTTCTAAAGCCCAGGAGGAAAGGGAGATGTGACAGATATACTGCATTTCTGACACTATGAAGAGTATTCACCCCAGATAACTGCAGAAATGTTGGATGCAGACATCTATAGCTCAGCTGCTCCTCTGGTGACTCTTGTAAGCAATAGAGAGGAACATACATTTATTTAGGGAGCAATTTGCTTGATATAGTGTAGCTATCTACCTTACGGTGAGATTGATTTAGCCTTAATTCTTATTGACTATATTTCCTAGATCTCTGTTGGTTTTAAAGAAACCCATGGTGATCAGCTCAGATTTAATAAAACACATTCAAACCCTGAGTTACTATCCCAATCTGTCTCATATGTAGAAGAACGATTTTGTAGCACAAATCGGAATTCAGAACAGCATGGCCTGCCTAGGTAGTGCAGAAAACAAGTCTGATGATTCATTACATGGATTTTCTCATCTGGCTCAGCCTTGACTACATGTTTAGGGAATGTTATGATATTTTCGGTTTAATTTTAATCATAGATGCTGAGCACATCTCTCCAAAATTATGGGATCACATTCCTTTAGAAGAAGTGATCTTAATGTGAATGAGTCGTTCAAGCTTTGTCAGAGACTAGATTTCAATTCTCTCCCCCTTTATATAGGATGGATATAACAAAGTATCCATCTAAAGCAGGTTGGACAGGAACTCATTCAGGCAGGTTTTTAGTATCTCCAGAGAAGGAGACTCCACAACCTCTCTGGGCAGCCTCTTTCAGTGCTCTGGCACCCTCAAAGTAATAAGTTTTTCCTAATGTTGAGATGGAATTTCCTGTGTTCAGCTTGTGCCCATTGCCCCTTGTCCTATTGCTGGGTTCCACTGAAGAGTCTGGCCCCATCCTCTTGACACCTGCCCAGTAGATATTTATGAGATACGATGTGGCAAGGATGTACTGACCAAGTAGGCATCTGAAGCTGGACCTGTGGTATGTTTCTTCACTTACTATCAATGGATAGTGTGCCTAGGTAGGGACCATACAGCTGTCAGTGATTAAAGACCTGCTTATTTCTGAGCTATACACAGATGAGTAAAAAAGGTAAGCAAAAATAAAAAAAGGGTCCAATTCATACTTATTACCCTTTCTAGATTAATTTCTAATTAGCCATACTAACATCACAAAAAGCCACAGGCTTTCTTGAACGGAAATTAAGACACAGATTTAGCATTCTTTTCTGTTGAATTCAAAAATTATTTTTACTTTGGCCTGACAAATGCATACAGCAACATCTTCAGAAACATCACTTTAAGAAAAAATTACTTTTGCTCGCTTATATAATTAATGAATAATATTTCTTAAACATTCTGTTTAATAGTTTAGAATAAAATTCTTACTGGATGCACAAGCAATTTTCTTCACACCATTACTTATTAACATATTACCATGATTTTCTTGCAGTTTAAAGCTGAGAATTACATATCATTGCTAACTACTCCAGCAAACAACCCAAACATACTGCATCATCAAGACCAAATTTTGTTGGGATTCTGTTTTTCAATTTTTTTTAACCAACACCAAACTTATGATAACAGGATACTTTCTATGTAGTAATCACCTTACAGTGCAGTTCTCAAGCATCATTGCTGTGAATTTTACCTACCTGTGTATCCACACACTTAAGATATCCCCACTCTGCCAGACAGCACCAGTAAGCAATAACTTATTACAAAGAAGCTGAGCTGTGTGTTGGAGGCGTGTGGATCGTGAGGGAAACCTCATACTGATGAAGTTATGAGTGTCCCATAATGGTCTCCCAGTGTGCCTTTTCCTTCTTAGTACTTATGGCAGCTTCTTGCCAGAGGAATAGCAGCACTTTATAGGAAGCAACCAGGTTGTAGTGAGGCTCCTGATACTGCCATCAGGTCACCCACATCTCAGCTGGCAGGGAGAGCAGACCTTATGGATGAGGATGGCTTGGAGATCTGGCAAACGCCAGAGAGGAATGCATCTCCCCAGTGCTTGGCCTCTCTGTGTCAGTATGGCACGGGAAGAACTCCAGTCATCAATAGACATGCACTAACCTCACATCCACTCTTGGCCCAGACCTGCTAAACTCAGTGATAATTAGCATGAGCTAGTAACTCCTGTACGTAATTGTAGTTGGAAAAGTCTGTTAGGCAAACAACATTAGATGGGTTTTAGGGACTCCACCCCTGTGCAGTTCACTCATTTTCAGTCCCCTCCCACAACGTGTGGCAGGTTCTAAGTTCTGGCTCTGTTCAGTGGAGAGAATTACAGACATCATGAGGATATCCAGAGAGGAGGGAAAGCAACAAAACCCCCTGCACAGTTGTGTTGTGTTGTCTCTAGTAACACCAGGATGACCTCCACTTCTCATCCTTCTTTTAGATACTTATCTGCTTCTGTTTGAGAAAACCCTCTCAGTAATTCATCATTCCACTATCAACACTTGTGGAGAAAGTCCACAAGTGTCCTTGGAGAGAGTCAGTTTAGAATAAAGTGTGAAGCCATTTCAGCTTCTTTACTCTAGGTGACATCTTCTCGTCCTTTGAACGAGGTATCCAGAAGTATCCACTTATCTCACTACTTGGGCAGTGTGAACACATGGACTATCTGTACCAATGTGTCACTTCTGAAGCATTGTTTCTGTGCAATGTGGTTAATAAATGGAATACAGTGTGTATATAATTTCTTTTAAACAGTTAAAGGCAGGGCAAACTGTACATGATTTCTTTGTGCAAAGAAATTCAAATTGGTTTGTAAAAGCTCTCCTTCCCAGCAAGGACTTGAAAGAAAACATTGTCTAATAAAACTATTTTTGAAGTCAGTGTTACTTTCATACTTCCCAAGAAGTGCTCATCCAGCCAAATAGAGATAACCTGGAGTTTGAGTCACAGGCACAATTTTTAGGGAACATGAAATCTGATCATCCTCCTCCACATCTCATGTTTTACGGTAAAAGCTGAAACGATCCCACAAGCACTGCTTTTCATGTAACCCAAACTGAAACTATCATTACATGGGAGAAGGTTCCAGTTTATTTTGAGCCTGCTATGTCATTCAAGCTTGGCCTGAGGCTTACTCGTATAACTAGCAGTCTTCACAGTAAGACACAGTGGCAGCTTTTTGGGTTAGAGAGGTCCCAATCAAGTGTCTAAATGCAATCAATGTTTTAGATCCAACACTAAGTAATCCCTCCTTTTTAATCAGCCATGTTTTCATTTCGTTAATTAACTTTATTTTCCTTTGATTTGTTTGGAGACAACAGAAAACTATTTAAGCAAAGTCCTCTACTGAGTAGGGTTATTGATGTTAAAAAGGAAAGGAAATTGCTTAGTGTTTTTGGCAAAGAACTTCAAAAAGAAATAGCTGAAGGAAAGCACTCAGCTAATTGTATTCTTGTGAAGTCGACACTAATATCTTTCAACTTGCTTATCATTTTAGGAACTCTAGGAAGTTCTAATTATTAGCCGTGAGCCAAACATCAGCCAGGAGCTGGATTACCCACAGCCATGTCTGTCTTACTGGGCAAGATGTGGACATTTCCAAATGCTGTAGTGACACTAAAGGGAATCTAAAAAATCCCAGATGCTGGCACAAGGGCAAATGAATCTCACTGATTTTAGCTGTGGTGACAACATTCATAAATGTCTCACAATAGCCAAGATGGAGTGCTACTTCATAGGTAAACTTCATGTAATAGTAAATGTCAGAGATGTAGTTTAGTGTCTCAGAACATTCTTCCTTAGTTTATGATTAGGTACAAATAATGCAAATTGCTGAGGAGGGGTTTGAAGTTACCTTAATCTTACAATTTAAATTACTTGTACATTTTTCAGAGTTTACCTCCTCTCTCTTCTGTTGATATATCTTATTTAAATAAATAAATAAAAACATTGGATTTATCATTATTTGTTAGTGCATTATTTATCCAGGAAAAAGATTCTGGCATCTAATTTTATAGGGAGTCAGTCAATTCCTTCAAACATTGCCTCTGGAGTTTATTACTTCCAATGGCCTTTCAAAGCTTTTCCTTTCATGTTTTCAGAACCAGTTCACCAAGGACAACAGTAAATGTTTTCTTTCACCTCCTGACTGAGGTTTATTTACTTATTTAATTACCTGTCCACTGCAATAGCTCATGAAGAACATATGCAATGCAGAATATGGTAGTGTCATACTTTGAATTATCCCAGTTTCAGTTAAATTAAGTAGAGACAAAACAAATAAAAAAGGGAGTGACAGAAATATGCTGGCTACATAAAGAAGATTTTCAGTGTTACTCAATGAAATGTTGATAGGGTGAAAAAGTGTAGGAAATTGGAAGTGTTTCCAGAAGAATTGTGTATAGCTTTAAAAGATGTATGATTGAACATACCTGGATTCTAAATGCTCAAGATTCAATTTTTAACTAACAGCTAGGCAAAGAACGAGTGTAACAGGTTGTCTGGTATTCGGGCTTGAAATCACTCTTGAAAGGATAGTGCCTGATAGATCAGGCCCGTTCAGAGGTCCTGACTTGTGAAGGGTTGAAAAAGTTAAAATGAACAGTTTAACAAACAATGGAATTAAAATTTAACCTTTAATCTGAATAAAATTCCCTAAAAACACAAAACAGCAAACATCAGCAACTCCTCAGAAGTATTTTAAGGTAATTAAAAGATGTCTTTCACATTGTAAAAATCCTTCTGAGGGGCTTGGCAAACTACTTCATGAATGTAAACATAGGTTGAGGACACAATCCAAATAAGAAAACTTATTTTGGAAGCACAGCTTTATGTTTATGAACTATTTTTCCACCCTTTTAATGTGTATAGTTTATTCCCCTTCAGCAGTTTGCTTTCTAACTTTAATATACTTGAATATTGCTCTCTTGTACAGCCAAGTAATGTTACTGATTTTAGGGGCCTACTCGGACATGCTCACTTTATACTAAACTGAAGATTTATTTCAAGCAATGTTTTTTCTTCACTTTGTGTGAACCAGTAACTTAAAGAAGACAAGGCTGTCTTAACATATTATATACTCATAATAAAAAGCATCGCATTTTTCTAAGAACTTTTTGGTGGGTTTTTTCTTTTTTTTTTCTTCATTATTAAATGTAAACAGAGTACACACTGCTTATGTTGAGGGAATTTTTAGTATATAACACCATTGATGCTTTATAATGTGAAAGTACTTTGGGGAGATTTTTTTCCTCACTACTCATTTTATTGCCTGTAAATTATGATTGTCTGGAACAATATAAACAAATACAATTCTAGCACTCAGCACCTGACTCCTATTGAAAGGATCTATTATTTTTAAAAATATAAATATAAATACATGCATATAAATATCTACATGTAAAAATGTATTATTTCTTCTTACAAACTACAAATTAATAGCAGTTTTATGTGGACAGCAACTAGAAAGAGATGTTTTCAGCAGTCTTTCTTGGACTAACTAGCAAAAGCTTTAATTGTAGGTGACAGCTCCTTGATGACAGAAGGTAAGTACAGGATGAGACAGCTCATATCTCTGAAGTTCCATTACAGAGTGAGTAAGTACCCAGGATTCTTGAAACATTATAATCATGATAGTGCAGCTCTTAACATGAGTTAATTTGGCTTACTGAGAAGATTTATAGCGGAAACACAGAAGTGTGGAATGATAAAATTGGCATGTGCTAGATGGCTCACCTCGTTCATCCCTCTGGTCATCCTGAGATGATACTCATAACTTTTTCTTAACAGTTTACTATAATAGAAGTTCACAAAGTGCCATGGGTACTTTGGCTCAGTGAATCACCACTGGTGCTTTGCTTACATTAGAAGTTATTTGTGATATCTAATATGGGTCCCTCTGTTATTTCATGTATTTTTACCGATTTTGTCTTGCACAGTGAGTATTAATTCTTCCATTCTTCTGTAGCAGAATTTTATGTATTCTGTACTCAGACCCTAAACTCCACCTCCCTCAACCTTCCCCCATTTAGACAACACAATCCCAGTTCTTCCCAGTATTTCTTCTCCCGAGTCATTTTTTCTCCACCTTGTTGTTTTGCTCTGGCTTGTCAGTGCACCTCACCTGAAGGGAGGTGTCCAAACCAGTGCTTGGTTTCCAGATGAGGCCTCCCCCGTGCCAAGCAGATCATAAGGATTACTGCATGTTTCCTATGGGTGGTAGGAAGCCTGGGCTGGGTGCTGACATTCCAGTTCCAGTATTGTCTCATTGACTTGAGTATTTCTGACCGATGCCAGGTTGTAGAGAAGGCGAAATCCCTTCAGCATTTTGGAAATCTTTCCATTGATCTCAATGGAGAAGGGATTTGGGACCTGAGTTATCCAAATCTTATGGCCAGTATCCTTAACTGAACTGATATTCCAGGCCAAAGAAATAAAATAAAATAAAACCACCCCTTTCCCCCCACCTCAAAAACCCCAGAAAGATTTGTACACACCAGTAACACAAAACACATATTAATGTTGAAAGAAAATATATATTGAATGAAAATATATATATTGAAAATATATATTGAAAGAAAATATATGTTGAAAAAAGAATATCACACTAAACATCTCAGAAGGGAAATGGTCAGTACAATCTCCATCTGGCCTTTCTCTTTATGTGTATCAGTTAGAGATGCAAGCTAAATCTTTTTTTTTTTTCTTTTCCAAGCCTAACATAGTGAATGGATGTTATTAAATATTTCTTTCTATTCTTCAGGCACAATGTGTCTCTAAATCTTATTTAGAGCATACTAGCTAAACTCTGAAGGAAATATAAGGTTGTTATAGCTATTTCTTTGGTCCTTTGTGTAAGAAGTTGACATATTTTACACAAGAGGGGATTTTCCCTTCACACTATCCCTGAGAGTTTTATTGGGGCTATTATTCATATATTATGAAAAGAGATATGAGACTCAGATAAACAACAATGTTGTCAAGTTTATACATTTATTTTAGATTCCCTACTTGAAATGGACAAGCTCAGGAATAACAACAATTTTTAGAACACTTTTCAAACATAACTTCATTTGCAGCTGTGAGTGCTCAGTTTTGGAAAATCTGGCCCCATGTGACCCAGGTTGGGCAATCAGAAAATAAGTAATGCGCAGTAGTGGTTACTGGTGAAAAATTTGGTTTAAGTGAGATACTTGGCTCCATCAAAAATGCCACTGATGCAAAGATATGGATTCTCACAACATTCAGTTGTTTCAATGATTAAACCATCCTTTCTCTCTCAATTTCTCTTGCTAAATTTACTACACAACTTTGGACTTCTATATCTAAGTCAAGAAGCCAGTTTGCAGCACACTCATTTGCTGCATGATCCTAATTAATTTCTCAGGCATTGTTTGCCTACTGGAGGAAGCAGATTCTTAGGAAAAAAAAAATGCAATATTGCAAAACCAATAAAGATTACCCTAATAGGCCTGTTTGGGGAAATCTAATCCCATATGAAAGAGGCAATGTAGCATTGAGATAATCTAATTTCTCAATACATATGTGGTCAGACTCATTTCACAAGTTTAGGTATCTAAAGTAGCCCATCAGGGTCTAGGTTTCTCTTATAGTTGGTAGGGTGAAACATGTCCCAGCAGTCTATTCAGGATGTCAAAGTGCTTGATTATCTCCACGCACCATAAAGGCAGAGCTGTTCAAACTTAGTTGTTTGAATTAAGACACATAGGACTTAGATACCCATCAACTCTCAATTGCTCCCTCCTTTTCCCTGTTTAAATTCGTCTCCATTTCCATGTTTTCTCCTGTCCATCTTTGCCCAGCTCTTATCCAAAGCAGCTTCCACCTCTAACTTTTTGATAAAGTTCCCAAGAAACTTGTAAGCAGTCACCCATTTCACCGTCCTCTGAAAGCGGAGAGGAGTTCAAACACTGTTGTCCCGTAGAGCGCACACTGGATCCCTGTGGTATATGGTGATAAAAATGTTTTTGGATCAGGCAGTTGGATCACTCACTTCCTGAG
Source organism: Scolopax mira (assembly GCA_004320125.1). Classification (NCBI taxonomy): domain Eukaryota; kingdom Metazoa; phylum Chordata; class Aves; order Charadriiformes; family Scolopacidae; genus Scolopax; species Scolopax mira. Next base: position 19,631 of record BJBW01005017.1, read on the forward strand.
ATATCTGAGGGTCACAGGGTCAGTTCTTTCCAGCTGTTCAGTTTCCATCTAGATGGAAAAGATCCCACCCCAGTAAAAAAAGTAATTTGCCAGTGTATTTTTACGTTGTGGGAGGCTTACAGCAACTTTTCTTTTTTTTTAAAGCTATGCTTTACATGTGCACAGAAGTGTTTTTTCCCCTAATATCACTCTGTGCAACTGTTAGGTATTTATATTTTTAATGCCATGGAAAAAAAAAAAAGGTATCCTTTAGCAGAAAACTGACTTTGTCAGTCTAACTTTTTATTTCATAAATTTATAATCAACTGAAATCAGGGCTAACCAAATTTATCAATTTTGCTATACCAGCTGCAATTAAATAAATTATCATTAAGTGAAATACATTTACTGCAATTATCTATTCATAAACTAAATTGAGACAGGAATAGATGCAGAATTGATTCTAAGGGAGGGTAGTGGGTTACAAGGCATTTCCTGGGGTTATGACATGTGACATCAGAACACACTTGCCCTATGGCTAATGAGGGCTGGGAGAGCTGCATGACTACAGTCACTTCTTCCCCACTTGCTCATTAGATAGCCTGTATCTCTGGGGAGAGGGTAGGAAGGGGGGAGAGGTACCCAAACAAACAAAGGAAATTTTAACCCCAGCTGACATGAACAAGGAAGTTCCTAAGCAAACAAATACTATTGTGTATTGTTGCTAACCCAGTTGTTAGGGCTCTAATTATGAGCTGAAGCTACACGTTTGATAGAAAGAACGCAAAAATAGGAAAAAAAAATGCTATCTATAAATGGACACAAATTCTGCATGCTCTGCTAGAGTATATAATCAGGTGATTAAAAAGATGTAGTGGTTCATTTCGTGTATTTTATGTCAACATTTTGTAATAAGGAGACACCACAAAGCAGAAACAGCTAAAGGTACTGAAAGTTGCAGTAAAGCTGACACATTAACATATGCAGAAATTCTATAAATTGAAAAGCTTTGCAATATACAACATCCCCACTATTGAATCATGCTTAGAATTGAATCAGTAATAAATATTCAATCATATGATTTTACACCACAGTGAAGACAGGACAAAAAATAAACAACAAAATCATCATTTCTCTTGAAGGCTGCATTCTAAATTCATTCATAACTTCAGTAGAGACCTAAATAAAAGAAGACCCTTTCAGTAAATCAGACTGTTTTCATTGGATTTTTAATTCCAATACATATTCTCCACAATTCTCATTAAATCCTTGTAATCCATAATTTTGTAAATGCACAGAATATTACTGACATCTGTCCTGTTTCATATATGATGGATATTTTACCCACTTGAGGTTATTTCAAGACAACAGTATTGAATTTCAGATTCCAATGGTTGTGTTCAATGTTGTTTTAAATTTTATATAATGTGTACATTTAGTTATAAATAATAGAAATAAATAAAGTAGTCTGATAAAAACAGAGTAAATAGGAAAAGCAATATGTGAGTATCCTGATTTCTGTGGAAAAAAAATGAAAATACAAAAAAAGAAAATAAATCTAAACACACTCAACAGTTCCTAATAAATCTGTAAGACATCCAAGTGAGAGAATCCAGGAGAAAAATCTCCCCCTTAATACATAGTTTTCAAATGGAAATTCCAAATATTTTATCATTATTTTATGGAAAAGATATACAAACACACACACACACACACATATATATATATACACATATATGTATGTATATGTAAATATCCTATAAATTTTTGCTAAGAATGATTTGCTGGTTACTATAGTAATGAAAGCACTAGACACAGTTCCATCAAATGAAAAAAAAATCCTCATTCATTTCATTATAGAGGAATCTGTCATAATTAAAGTCATCACATTCACTGAGACATTTAGCCATTAATTTTTTTTCTGAGAATCTTTTCCTAGAAACAGCTGTGATTTATTTATTTTTCTTCTGAATTATCGTGGAAAAGAGAAAGTGTTTGAGAGAGTGTGTGGGGGGTTATTCACTGTATTTTTTAAATAGTTAAAAGACTGCCTGCAGCGGAGGATGTCAGCTCCTGTTCAAAGAGTGTGTAAATTGCAGTGAATATATCAATTGCTTCAGGGGCTTATTCCTTACAGGTGAACAGAGATCTGTACACCCTTACAGAAAGTCACACACTTCAACCCAGAGAAGCCCCACTGGGTTATGTGCAATCCACTAATATTCAAGCGAAAAGCTTATGTACCACTATGCAACAAACTGTTCAGGATGGTATTAAGAACTGTGAATATTCGGTATTAAAAACAGGAATCTCTGTTGCATTTGTTAAAAAAAAAAATAATTGTCTGTAGTTACCAGCTGTAGTAAATAAATACTCTTTAAACAGATCGTTCCCTCCTGCGTAGAAGACTTACACTTATTTATAATTGTATGTCCCAAAATACACACACGGAATGTGACAGGGAACTACAAATTTCTTTCAGATGATGTTGTAAAGTCTCCAGGTATGAACAGAAAACCCGCTGACTACATTTTTCATTCAACTTGTAGATCACAGTGATCAATATCTAATGCAATGTTTTGAGAAACAACCAGTGTTGCTAAGGATCAATATCTAGGGGTTTCTAAGGAAATTTAATATCCCAAGTCAAGTATCTTCCTGCAAAAATGCTTTGGAAAGTTCTGTTATTTTCCCAAGGTCAGGGTAAATATTTGCAGGCTGCAATCAAGAAACTCAGAGGTATTGAGATTTGTTTCAAGCTATAACAACTTGAAATTGTTCAGTAACCTAATCAGAGGGCCTGAGATAGTATGTGGCAGGTTTCCTGAAAGACTGTGTAACATTAAAAATCCTTCCATTGTTCATTTTAAATTGCATTTGAAACAATCTTCAAGATTTATTTCTCTGTCTGTTCTTTGACATTCTATAAAAATGTCCTTCTGAGGAAGGAGACAATTAGCACATTCCCAACAGACACTGCTAAACAAAGTGCACCTCTAGCCCAAAACATCTTTGAATTTGAAGTCAGATGTTAACTAAGAATTAGTTAACATCAGCTCCAATGTATATAAATAAACATTTCAAATTGTGTCTTCTTCTTTAAGATGCTAGCAGAAATCTTTGCATGAATTCCATCTTCTGTCGGCCTGGAGGGAATCTGCTGCCCAGTATGTGATTAAACAGTGTTTAACTAATTCCACAGCCTCACAAATACAACTGATTTTTGCAGAGCTCACCCCCCAGCACCACCTTTTTCTTTTTTCTTCGATTATAAACTGTAGTGTGGAAGCATAGCTCTCACTTACTAATATCTCCAGACACTTTTGTTGTTGTTAAAAAAAAAAATTTGAGAAACTGCCAAAAGTAAATGTAACTCAAATTTGACGTCAATAATGATTTATGAGGTTTTAGGATTCACAACACACATGTAACTTTGTAACAATGATCTGGTTACAAGCCCATTGGTGAATTTTACTATATATGTTTTCTATGCTTCTCACAGAGGATCAAAATTTAGGAAAAACAGATCCTACCAGCTTTATTCATGCTAGTGTTCTACATAGAACAAAACACTGAATAGTAAAACAAATAAAAACAAACAAAAAAAAGAAGAAAGAAATCAAAGCTATTATTTTTCACAATCAGTAACATTTTTCAAATGTTGAAATAATAGAGCTTTAAGTATAGGTCCAAAAATTCCTCAAGTTGTGACTGTATTATTAGTTTATGTCCTTCTAGTTTTGAAATCTTTTGTATTTTTAATAAAAAAGCTTGAGTGCAGACACAATATACATTTATGGTAAATATAGCCTGTAGACTTACATGTTTTTTTAGAAAAGCTCTTGGCCTTGACTTGAAAATGAATGGTTATGAAAGCAGATAATTTGAGCAAAATGCCAAGTCTTGCCATTTCTTTCCTAGTTGTTAGTGAATAGTGAACTTATTTTGGAGTGAATTACTAGCATGATGCCATTACATGAGAATGCACAGTCTGTTAATCATCCTTCACAAGTCTCCAAGCATTCACTGTGAAACTATTGTTGAGAATGAAAAATTATTACTCATCTACCTTGAAGGCTTCACAGCTCTAATAAATGTAAAGTATCAGCTACTTAATTTCTAGGGGAATTATTTTGTGCTTCCTGCAATTTCCTCAAAATGAATAAAGTTATAAAGAAATCTGGATAATAATGAATTGCACATTTTAGCTCAGATTGTCAGATTGACTAAATTTTAGCAGTTCATAAATAAAAAATCAAAGATCTGGAATTATAAGGAATTAAAGACCCAATAGTGTTTCTGCCTTATTGAGGTAGACATTGCTTAACTGACAGTTTACCCAAAATCTTCAATAGATCAGCAGAGTTAATTTTTACTGCAATGTTTGCAAAAACATACATTTACCTCCACTCTATCCCCAATATGAGGATGTTGCTCCCATTAAATTCAAATTGAATTGAGGTCCTGTTTAACTATAGAACCTGAATGACTGAGTGAAATTCATCCCACAAATAAGTGAAAGTCACTCTTGTAGACCTCAGCTAGTCTCATCGACAATTTTCTACTATGTAATTTCTTGCCAGTCTAATATGTACTGCCACTAGCTTTACAGCATTATTACAATTAACATGACACTCACAGTGTGTCTGCATCTTCAATTCACTGAGTTTCTGAATGAATAATAGCGGTAGGTTATGGCTGTCCAAATACTGAAGAAAGAGTTTTCAGGAATATTAATTTGACTCCAAAGTAGCTGTTTCTTTCACCTATCCCTACACAGAAAATATTAAAAAACCCTGGCCCATATTTTACTAATACAGGGGAAAATGCTGATAATTTTCAGCTGAAAAGTAAGAATTTTAAATTTAAGATTTTAGTTTAAAACAACTGTGCATTAGTAATTCTATTACTATGTTATCCTGTCACATAATTTTTAATCAGATGAAATCTCCCACGATGTAAGATGGTGTTTCTCCCCTACTGAGACATATTATTTAGACATTTTGCCATAATGAACAGTTCAGCAAGGGAATAGAGACCTGACACAATTACAGTTCCATAAAGAACTATGGTGGTACTTCTAAAATATTTCCTTTCTTAATCAAAAATCACTTAGTTTTCCAGTGCTGGATATTCTCATTTAAAAAAAAAAAAAAGAAAAAAAAAAAAAAAAAAGAAAAAACCAAAAAGACATTTACAAAGAAATAAAAGACTCTGAAATCATTATTTCCTGAAAAGAAATCATTTTCCACAGAAATTTTGTTAGCACACAGAGATGTACTATACTGTTGTTATGTCTTTTGATGATTGAAAATATAACAGATATACATGCCTATTATTATTAATTTTATAAACTGAATTTTCATCATAAAAAGCATTCCTTAATGTATTTTTTTTTCTATTTTAAACATGTTATTTTCTTGAAAAGTGAAGTAAAGTTAGCAGAAATAGTAACACACAGCATGCGCATGTACCAATGGCAGAATCATAAGTAACCAAGGCTATCATGGAAGTGAGCTATTGATCACCTAGCCATAGGCTTAAACCAATAACAAAAACAACAGCAGAATTAAAGATTGTCCTAACTGATTGTAAACTGACATGAACATTATATTTTTCAGTACAGCATTTCATTGCAACATGTAATCACCCATTCTGTGGCAGATACAGAAAAAAAAAAGATATGATTAATGTGCAGAAAGAACAGTAAGGTTAGGATCAGAGAATCGTAATTTTGCTGTCTATGCTTGTTAGCATAGACCCACTTTATAGGAGGAGTCCCTTGGTATTTCATGCCCATCATGCAATTACTGCACCTGGCAAATGGAAATAAAAAAGGGAATTTCATGCCCATTGTGATCATATTTTGTAGTTTGAAACAGGATGCACAGTGGGAGTCAGTAAGTGGAAGGAAAGTTGTGAAGCTGCTATTTCTTCCAAAGGCAATAGAAAAGCACTGGATGAAAAAGTTAGAGAGGTTGTGGCAGAAGAAGGGAAAAAGCTCATGAATTTCTACTAACAGACTGCTAGGATTGCTATAATACTGAGATAATAGACACAAACTGTTGGGAATATGATGTAATCTCAAGACATGCTCATTAAACTCCATTAAACCTTTTGTACTTTTCTTTACTTATCAATAATGCAAATTACATTTGCTTTTCAAGTAGAACTGCCTTAAGTACACTACTTCTCCTACTTGTCTCCTTTAAATATACACCACCAAAAATCCTACATGAAAGGGGCCACAACTGAAATTGTCAAATTGAATAAAACTACACTATGTCTGGCCTCAGATACTGTATAGAATTTGTATAGATTATTTTGACAGGAAAATAATTGATTAATATTGAGATTGCTATTGCAGAGTTATTTTTAGTTCTTGACATCTTTAATGACATATTGCCAAGATCTAATAGGAAATGTCCATTACATTAATAGGTTATTTTCTGTCAGCTTTAAGAAAGAAGATGCTAATAAAGAACTTATAAAAAAGATCTTCCTGTTATAGTTGACCACAAAACATGTCCTTTTTAAATTTTATTCAGTTTCAGCTTAATGTAAAAGACAACAATGTCTGGATTGCTGTGATTTTCCTGTGAGAACTCTAACCACAAGATACCAAAGCCTTTTGCCTCTTTCTGAAAATCTGACTTGTCTTTTGCACATTGGCTGAGACCACAACAAATCAGCTTATCATTCTCAACCCTTCAAAAGATACCATTATATCATTCAAGCAATCCGTTTGGAGAATTAATAGGGAATTAAAATATAATAATATAATCTTCCTTGGTATTTTCTCTTCTTTTTTTTTTTTTTTTTTTTCTCTGGGAGTACACTCTAACTGCACAGATTTTGTACAGAAGTGACTTTATCGTTATCATAGAAAGTTTCCATGTATGATGAATCCACACAAGCATAAGTTCTGGGATCTAAAAGTATGAAAACCTTATGATATAGCAGTTTTGACTGGTGGTGGTGAACTCTACCTGATATACAGTCCTGCTTTAGAGTATTAAAATGAGAATTTTGAATTCCTATTTTCAAAACCAAAAACTTGTTGAATCACAGAAGCAGCAGATTTTAAATTTTTTTATAGTAATTGTACAGCATTTAGTGAAGAAGAAGACAAAAGTCAGATGCATTAGATGCCTTTAAAAATGCCTCCTCTCTTCACAGAAAGTGTCAGTGTTCAGGGTTAGACTGCAGGTGATGGGACAGGATCACCACTACAATTAGTCTGGTTTTAGTCTGGCTTAAACTAGAATACGGCCTTAGCAAGAATGGCCACAAAGATAACCCTTCCTCTGTGCTGGTAACCAGAACATCATAATTTCTAAAGGATCCTGAGCTCTAAACCTTTCTATGAGGGAACAGTGGGTTGGGAATAATGGAGCGTGGGAAGCAACATCCAAAATTCCCTAGATTGTTACTTTTGCACTGGTTTGGTTTGTTTTTCAGAGAAAACTGTCTTTGGAATATGTCAGCTTGTTTCAGGTCCAGAATTCACAGTATTTTGCAAACTCTTCATCTTGGAAGACCTCAGAAACATTGGGCCTGATCCCTTTTTCTCATGACAACAGCTTTGCTGATGCACTCATGGCCTTTCTGACTAACACTGCTTTTTGCACAAGAATGGGATAGAGGAGATTCAGGTCATTGTTTCAGATAAGAACCTTGACTTCCAGATAAGACTAGAATTTCTGCATTTTTTGAAGGATTGATACATGTCTCAGCAAGAGCAGTTAATAATTTTTGATGAACACAAGTGTACCGGTAAAATGAAGTATGACACGTCACATGTATCATGTTTGATACATGTTTGAAGATCTAAACATCATTATTTTTGGATCCTTCTTTCATAGAAAAAGCTGTCATTTTAAGTGGTAACAGATCTGCAAACTCTCTTTTTTTTTTACTAGCCTCTCCACCCTTAACATTTTTTGCATACTGTGAACAAAAGTGTGCTTGACTAGACTTTGGGCCATTACTGGTCTTTCTATAGCTCTTGTTCAGTTGGAAAATGCCACTTTTACTTCTGTGAATTTTGAGATGTAAGAAATTGAAGGCAAGGCACCTGAAGCCAGCCTGTCCCAAAGCTCACCAAAATCACTGGAAAGAGGTTTCCAGTCAGGCCCTTTTATTCACCTAATTCTAACACAAGCATAATGCCATTGATTTTTAAGGAGCTGTCAAAATGTTTAAAATTAGGTTTGTGCTTACTCAGTTGAAACCTATGAAGGCAGAACACTTATACTGGAAGGAATTTTTCCATTAACATCAAGCATTTTCTGCATCCCCCCTCTATAAAAAGGAAAGGAAGAAAAGACTTGAGTAACGCTTAGTTTGACTTTCCTCCTGTGGTTTGCTTTGTTTTTCAGAGACATTCCAGAAATGTATCCCAGATGTTTTCAAATCCTTGTAACTTATTTTCCATACTATATATAACTTTTTCAACCATATCTTTTCTCTCTCTCCCTTTCTTACACTGGTTGCTGTCTTTTTCTCTTCGTTGTCTTAATATTTTTTTCACTCCAAGTTCCAGATGAGTTAATTTGTATTCTTTCAGGGATCCTGCTTGGAAACACACATTATCTGTTAGAATACATATTGTTGTACACACTACTATCTCTTGCTTTGTGATGTTCTGAATTGAATAATAACATTTCGTTGCATTAACTGGATTTTAACAATTGCAAAGGATATATATACTCAAAACAATAAATAGGGGTTTTGAATATTAAATTGGCACTGCCTTTAGGCACACATGCTGTCTGATAAAACACAAATTTATGGTCTTATCCAGTACTCTCAATGTAAAGTGTGTCTAAAAAAGTATCTCCTTTGTCTGCTTAATTATAAGCCAGTTGCTTAATAATTCTTTCCATAAAGGTTGCTTCAGCATTATTTGGCAATTTTGTTGTTGGAGAATATTGCTGTCATGAAACAGAAAGTGGCTGTCAAGCCCTCAGAAGGAGAAAGTAATTTTAATGAAGCCCAGGATATTTTTCCAATTATTCAGATGAACTTGGTCAAAATTCTTTTCTCCACATGAACTAAACATGTGAAATTTCACCCTTCTCCTCAGGAGCTGCTGCTTGGCAATGATGTTTATTCACTCCTTCCTGAGGTTACAGTTCTGCTCTGCAGAGCTGATGGGAAACTGCCACTCTCCAGTGTTATTGCTGGAAGAAAAGTGTATGGGAACGGGCCAGAGCTCCACTGGGGGTTCCAGATGCTCACTGAGAAGAAACAGATTTTTCACAGCCCCAGAGTACCTACTCAGGACTTGTTAAAACTCTCTTTATTTTGGGTGGTGATATTTTTTCTTGGTTGACTAAGTAAAAATAGCTCACAGCAGTACTTACAACAATATCTGAGCTCCCTTTTTATTTAAAAGGCAGGGAGCTAAACGTAATATGGCATAAATCAGAGCAACATTGACTTACATCAACCAGGGATCCTGCCTATCACATTCTAACAAATGCAGATGGTAAATGTTCATCATAGGCATGCTTTTAAAAGCTTAAAAAAAAATAGAAGCAATCACATCATCAACTTTTTTTTTTTTTTTTTCCACAACGGAGAACTGCCTGATTTCTGAATACAGATCTAAATAATACTCCAAATTATTTGGCTCATTAGTGAGGGGTTCTGACTTTTTGGACGTCAGAGGACTTTTTGCCATAGTTTACAATGTGCTTATCCTGTCAGAGAGGAAAATGATTCAGATCTGATCCGAACGTCCACAAAGTTTGAGGTTCTCTTGGACTTGTTTTTTACTTATTGGTTATTTTATTGCAATGGCTAATCGAGGGCTTATCTGAGATCAGGAATCCACTGTGGTAGTTCTTGTACACATGTGGAGAGCTCTGTTCCTAAGAGCTTCAAATAAATTAAAAAGGGGGAAAAAAACAATCTACAAATAAAAAAAACCAACCCTCTCCCTCCAAACCATAGAAAAATATTTTCCCCATTTTACAGGTGAACATCTCTGCTAAAGTTATTAGCCAAAGCCCAAGAGAAGACTGTGGGAGAACTGTAGATTTCATGAGCTTTATCTAGGTCTTCAATCACAAAACCTCCTTTATATTCTAATTTAACCTCTCTTTTTGCAATGGAGAAGGGAATGCTTGACTATAAAATGAATCAATCCTGAGCAGTTTCAAAACAAAATAGCTTTGCCGTGACTTGTCTAAGTCAGAGTAAATACTATTCAGTAAGGAATAGTACACCACGCTGGAAGTGTGCCACCATTATGAGTTTACTTCTGAAATAAAGAAACAAGTTGTCTTTGTTCTAGGACTGAAATGTTCAAATACCAGGGCCAACATTTGTAATGTTTGGAAAGAGAGGGAAGGGAAAGGAGAGAAGGGAAGAAGAACTTTATTTTGCAAATTCCGTTCAAATTGAAAGTTCCAGAAAACAACAAAAAAGATTGCTTAGGTGGTAGACAGGATGTACTGTGAATAACAATGTATCCTGTGGATATTTACTACCAAATGATGTTTAACTGAAAGGAAAGTGGGAGTCACCACAGCAAGCTATTCCCATCCGATTTCTTTACATGTAAATCAGGAGTACAGAAAGGCCATTTATGGGAGTCTCACCGAAACAATGGCTTTCCCGGTGCCAAGTGGTGACATCACACTTCACAAAGGAGAAGGAAGAGGACTGTAAGTGCAGGCTGCCTTGCCAAGAGCTTTGTTTTGTTTCCACAGAAGGAAAAAAAAAAAAAAAAAGAAAAGGAAAAAGAAAAAAAAGGAAAGTAGCATTTTTTCTCAAGAACATAACATTACACACAGAGAAAAAAGAACTTTCAAAGAAGTTGCCATGTGACTGATGAACTGTACTTTGCAGCTTTTTACTGTGATTTGAATAGCACTCATGAAAAATCAAAACTAATTTTACATTTATGGTATCCAAGCAAACTGAAAGCAAACACATGTACACTCACACATGCACAAACACAGCCAGGGAGATGAACCTAAAATATACTCCTTTTGAGCTGTGGTATGAGCTTTTCCAAACTTTAATGGTAACTCCAGCTGTATTTTGCAGACAACTAAATTCTGAAACATAATTCTTCTTGAAGTAAACTAATTGCAAATACAGTCAAATTTTGGTGGTTACACCTTCTGAGAAACCTGGACTTGTTACTTTGCTGTATAAACCTCAAGATCTTGAAGAAATAATGTATTAACAGCACCTATCTCCTAATTAGATTGATGTCTTCATAGTTTTAAACCTCAGAAAAATCAGACAATTGGTGCTTTATTTTTTATTTTACCTTCTTTTGCCTTTTACAAATAAATTAAAACATTGGAACAGATAAAAAGAACTGGAAATATTCAAATTTCTGATTCGTATAAATAGAAATAGAAAAAAAAAAAAAAGAAAAGGTGTGCTATCGCAAGAGCCATCACTTCTCTCCTGCTTTTCTGGTATGTGGGGCATTATAGCATTATGTAATGCTATAATATATTAGGAAATCCTACAGTCATTTATATTTTCTATGCCACATACATGACATTTTAATTTGTAAGATGATTACTATAGACTGTATATTGTGCTGATTACTAATAGTTTTGGTAGGGAGGGAACATGTATGTTTATCCTAAAAACATAGATTGGGTGCTACATGGTTTTAAAAAGCCGGATTACATTTATTACTTGAATAGCGCTGACAATACAGCTGCAGTAGGGCCCCCTCAAGTCTCAAACATTAAAGCATTATAAAGACCTTCACTGTGTTTGCTGTAGTTCAGTTCCTCGCCAGAGCCTGGGGTGAAAAGAGTGAAAATGAAATTAAACACGCATAGAAGTGTATCAGAATGTCTCACAAGTGAGATTTTTTTAGTGTCTATTAATAGAAAAAGAACTGACTTAGGAGAAAAAAAAAAACAACAATGCACCACCAAACTCCTTATGCTTTATTCACTTATTTATTATTTTGCTTGTGTGTTGCTCATTCTGCCATTAATGTCAGGAAACACTGCATGACAGATGGAGAACTATGTCTTTTAGAGGTTTTTGTAAGAGCCAGCTTTTGTTCAAGGCCTCCTCAAGTTAAAGCCAATACTCAGGGAGAGATCCAAAATTGCACTTAATGAGCAGAAATGCCACTCTGGTGGAACTTATACACCTTTGTTCTGTAGAGACACAAATCCAAAATCCTCCTTCATGATCCACTTTAGGGCTTGAAAGTTTATTGGTGCTCACACATCTTTAGACACCTCTTTTTCTGCTACTGGTTTTACATAGAAGTCCTAATGACTTGATGGGGTAAGAATGAATCATATTCCTTCAATCATTTATTTGGTAGATGTACTTAATACATGCCAAAAATGCAAAGACACCACTGAGTTTGAGTCAGAGGACTTGAGCTACTTAAGTGGATTTTGGCCTGCATGTAGAAAAGTTTTGTGTAAAAGCTGAGCTTGTATCTCCCACATCTCAGGAGAAATCCCCAGCTACCAGTGTAGGAAAAATGAAAGATCTTCTAAGGCTCTATCTCACTATTAAGCCTGGGTCATACAACAAGGAAATGGCAATCATGGTAGGGCATGATGCTGTCGCTCAGTGGTTAGTCTCAAGCTGTCAGCAGAAATTTTGTCTCTGCTCCAAGGGGAAGTCATATGTTTTTCCATTGGTAGCCAAGGAATAAGAAGAAGTAAACGCAAACAGTTACTTGCATCCAGTCTTCCCCTCCCAGTTAAGCAATTAACCACCTGCCCTATGTCACCATCAGTCTTATGGTCCTGAAGAATATGAATACGATTTATCATTTTTCTGAGAGTAACAAAAGCCCTGATCTTATCACAATGTATAAAAAATATATGCGCATGCTTATGAAAATCCCATGTTAGCTAAAACAAACCCTATCAAAATTACCTAGAGAGTCCATATTCCATATTTTCCTCAGATAGTATGCTGTTTTCCAGACACAATTGCATGATTTGCAGATAAAAAATACACCTGGGAAGAGCTGGTAGGACATTTGGTAAAGCACTCGGTAAAATGATGGTGAGGAAGTATACATCAATACTCTTTCTAAAGTACTTGGCCCCAAGGCGAACCTGCATTTACTATAACTAAGAATGAAGAAGGAGGGATAGGGGGAGGTGGGGATAAAGACCTTAGGAAATTGTGAGAAAAGCACCATCATCAGATTCAGAGGCAGCCTTCATAATAAGATGGGTTTTACATTAATGGCTTTATGGTGATCTTACAGAAAATATGTAAAAGTGACTGATCATTTAAAAAAATTAAGTATAAGGATTTTTATAGTAGGTTCAAGCAAACACCACCACAGACAAAATAACCCAGGCTCAAACTGCTACACTGGAAAAGTGGTTACCAGGAGGAAAGTAAGCCTAGACTTGACTCTATTAAAAATCAGCACAAAAGTGTAAACAATACTACTCTGAATTTATCCACAATTATTTTTCTGAATTTTACTGAAAAATCTCAGAGAAACACCCTGAACACAGAGCTCTTTTTTCATTAAACATGGTTCAACTGAAATTATAATGTCTGATAGGAAATTACAATTCAGCTGTGAGTTTAAGCAGGTTTCAGGGAAGCAGAGGCTTTTCCACATCACCTCAAGTCACCACTATGTTCACTCTCATGACTTAGTAGACAATAGTATTAAACAAATTCCTCTCAAAAGATTCAAAATCAAACTCAAGGCAATATTTAATAGTTTTAAATAAGAAACCAGCACCAATTAATCATAATTGTTAGTATTTTATTCAGTCTCAACCTGGACAAATAATGCCAAATGTCTCAAAAATTGATGTTACACCCTTTGGGGATTTTCTGATTTATGAAAAGACAAACAAACAATGTAAAATGATCCCTTTAATGAGGGCTCTAGGAGTAAGACATACAGGGGAAATAATAACATTCATGTCTTCAGTGGAGAACAGTAATGTTTTAAAGGACAGTGGTATCCTAAGATGCCTCCAGTGACCTGTGAGTATCACTTCAGGCATACACAATGAACAGACGAGTGACAACCTTCTCCACATCTCCAAGAAAAGAGAGATAAATAAAATGTCTGGTTTAGAGTTATATTTTTGTGCCTTCAGCTTTTCCCCCGAAGAAGGTTTCAGACAGCAGATTGAGATGACTGAGCATTAGAGCGTGATACAAGCAGAACCAATGGATTTGTCATTGTCTGATAACAGTAGTCTTGAAAGAAGACAGGCCTATAAAGTAACAGTGTGCATACACTGCAGATAAATTAGTGAGAAATGTGTATGTGCTTATGTGTACTAGAAATTTTTTGTCTCATTTATTGTTAATTGTTTTTATTTTTATTAGCTGAAAAAGGAAGATGTAAGTAGCTAAACCTCTAAGAGGTTCTGGGAAAAAGCATTTAATACTGGTTGTTATGACATATGGAGACCTATGTTATGTGCAATGCAGAGCAGTTAAAATTCACACATTGACTATAACAAACCCCTGTCAGTTTCCTTGGCTGTGATTGATTTTTGAATAACAAAATGTGTGAGATAATTTCAGATTTGAACTTACTGTGATATCTCAAGTTCCTGTGTGTATTCTCATTCATCTCTATTCATGAAGAAATCAGCATTTTTCAAAACAGCTGTCATGGGTGACTGGAAGATTTGAATCAAAGTTTGAGCCTACATTACACAGTCTGTGTATACACAAAGCCATTTTCACTTGAAATATTTGTAAAATGCGAACATCAAGGTAAGTAACACTGCCCACTGTGAAGGTAAACTACATTTGCATCCTATACATACAGTACCTCTCCACACTATAGAATATTCCTGGTGCTTGTAGTCTGGGTTTAAATTTCTCTAGGGATAGTGTTTTCAATCCATTTATCCTTCTCTATGTATTACCTTTAAATAGTAATACTATTTCTGTATGAAAACTCTGTAGAAATGATGAAACTGAAATCGCTTTACTTGAATGTTAACTATATTGGATATTGATTTCATAGTTACTTTTCAATATAGGGGATATAAAGACTCATTTCTGAATTCAGTGAACACCAATAGGGCCAAGCACTTCTGAAATGCTCTGTGGAGGATCAAATCCCACATGTCTCTTAGCACTACTGAAGTTTTGTCGATGAAACTACATCCATTTATATTCAGATGAACTGAAATTAATTCTTTTTTTCATTTAGGAGACTTTTTTGGTGTCACTGGTTTATTAACAAATTCCACCCACCATGGATGGTTAAATGCATTAAAAGTTAATGCATTTTCTCTCAAATAAAAAAAAGAATGTTAAAAATTTAGACATAGCAGACTTATTTGCTTGGAAACTTTGTAGGAGAACAGTGGAAACAGAGACAGCTGATCTGACACAAAGTCATTGTAATTTGAGAATTTCCTGGGCGATTGTTAGGAAAGCTGTAAAGAGGCTACAATAGTCTGCAAACTTAGAAGCCATATTTTAAGGACTCAGTGATTTAACATAGTTGAATTGAGATAGTAAATTAAAGCAGGCACACAAGGGTAGAACAGGGAATATTAGAAATTTACATCATCTTGGAGTATTTATCCACACACACTGTGTTTTCAGTAACTTTAAATAACTACTTTAGCAGTTACTCTTTTCCTGCTGAGTGTGAGGTATTTGAAACTCATTTACTGAAAGTTGTGTTTTGTGGCTTTCCAGAGATAATAGACGTAATTCTGCCTTACCAAAAATACCACCAACTGACTGTTATATGAGTTTCTGAAAAGCTATAATAAATCTCTCTTGTCTGTTTTCATATGAACTTTGCGCTGAATTACAAACTGCACTTTATTTTTCTCTCTGTGACCTCACTAATTCTCCTTGATCAGAATTTAAGATGTGGTGACTGAACATCCATGGGGTTGTAAGTTTGCACGAATGAAAATTTGCTGATCTTGCAAGGAGGATCTTGCAATCCTTGCTGATCTTGCAAGAGGAGCTTGTGAACCTCCTCTTGATGGGTGCTGTACTGCAGCATTCTCAAATGTTGTCCATTTCAGTCTACACAGAAAATGTGCTGCACACTGATGGAGGTGGTTAGCAACTCACCACATCAGGTCTGTGGTGAAATATATAGGTAAATTAAAAACAGTATATACGAGGGTATAAATGCAGCATTTGAAATTTATTCATTATTATTGAACCAATTATAATACATAGACTTCACAACACAGTGGATACTGCATCATTATTTATGTTCCAATGGCAAAGAAATTACAAATAAAGAAGCCAGACGAAAAGTGACCAAAGACACTGAGAAAACCAAAGCTAAGCCTGGGAATGACACACATTTCCTGAGTCTTTTCCTCGGCACTTTATTGACCAGACCAGTAAGTTTAAATTATAAAATCCATGTGAAATCCAAATGCTGGCTACATTTGCCTAAACCTTGCCAGTGTCACAGCCATCAAAACCTCTTCAGAAATCGTGTATGTCTTATCACCAAGTCCCTGAGTCACTTGGCTGAACATGAAGACACATGTTCCCACTATTCCCACTTAGACAGTTACATGAGGTTACAGAAACACCTAGTGTGTACTACCACTAGTCCTCCTTGACCAAAAGAGAGATGAAATGAAGACTCCGGTGCTAAACCATATTACCTCTTTCTGCTTCTTTGGTATGCTTTTGGCTTCCAAAACTGCTCTCAGGGATGAGCAAAGTCAAGAGAAATGAGAACCTCCAAACCCATAACTTACGTGGCTGTGTTAAGAGTGTATAACACAGGACAACTGCATAGTGGCTGCTGGTGGCCTGTAATCCTCTTGTCAAATGAACCCACCCAGCCAGTTCAAGGAAACAAAGACCCATATAGCATATTCGTTTTTGTTTAAATGGAATTGAACTACTAGTCCACCACTACCACTAAAAAAAAAGTTATACTTGCAGCAAGCCTGAGTCTAATACCTTTCCTGAAGGGTAAATATATATTAATAAGTGTCTTTTAAAGAACAAAATGAGTGAATTAACTCCAAACATTGATGAGTTCTGCCACAGGTTGTGATCCAAGTTCCTCAAAGGCTCTTTGAGGAGCCTTTTCTGTTTTACTGTCATTTTAAAAGAAATAAAATTCTACACTCTGTATTGCTTTTTCTTTAGGTAAACACATTTTTATTATGCCATAAAGAAATCCCCTCCTGCCATTTTTCCCTGCTGTGAACAGCAGCCTATCAAAAAAATAAAATCTTAAAGGTCACATTGGAAGCAGGACGGATATTACAGTTTCAGATACAAGTCTCAAAGACCTGAGAAGTGCTTCATTGAGATTCATAAAAGCTACAACAACTTGAGATGAACTTCAATTTGTTGACATTAAATCTTTCTTCAACCCTTAAAATGATTATCTGGAAGGGAGGCTTTCTCTTGCAGTGTTGACTGCACAAGTATGCCTATATCAAGCCAATTAAGTTTTACCAATAGAACAAGATTGCTCGAGTTTTCAAATGTGGATGCAGGTTTTATATGTCACTTTTAATAAAGGAGAGAAAAGAATTTCAGTTGGTAAAGCATACAAAGTTTATATTTCCCCGTGCTTTATGGGTAGATATGGTCTCTGATTCTATGAGGCATGGTGATTTTTTTCTAGCAATTTATTTGGTATAGATGGAGTGACTACACTAATCTATAGGTAAATTTACATGTTTTTCACTTAATCTCAGAGTAGCTCAGATTTACATAGTTTACCTGAACTAGCACTGAATTGGCCAGCTCAGAAGTGTGGCAGTCTCCAGTTCAGGGGACTGATCTTTGGCTGTGACCCTATTCAGACTATAAAGAAGGGACGGCCCAATGCACGTTTTCTTTCATTGCTGAGGCACTCAAACTATCATGAACTGCAGGCTTCTCTCCTGGTTGAGAGTGGTGTGATATTCTTCCACAGAAAGAGACAAGGAAGTCCTAAAGAACTATAGGAATAATGGTGTAGTTGAAGAACTAGCGAGTATTAGTTAGATTTTTTTGCCCTTTGTAAAGAACAGAATCTGATGAATGGTGGATCACCTTCGTATTTAGCCATTTCTCTTGTCTGGGATGGCTCTCTTCTACTGGTATGAAAGGGTTTCCACAGGGTTGATGTTGTGCACGATGGAAGTCATCAACAAAGACCTTCTCAGATTCTGTTCTATCTCAAATAGCCCACACAGGTGGCATTACTACACTGTTGCTGTAAACAAGAGGGAGAAGATGAGGATTTTAAGAGAACAGTAAAAATAAACAGGGCACAGACTACTTTGCAAGACTGACTGAAGAACTTAGTATCAGAGTAATTATTTAGGATTCATTGACTTCAATACTCAGTTGCAGGTTTTAATTAGATCTTCCACTGTAACTTCATCTCAGGTACATAAAAATGCACAATTAGAAAAAGTCATTAATTAACAAATAGGAAACGATCATTATATATATAATTTTATATATAAATATAGATGTAATTTTTTATATATATATGTAAAATCAAAAGTCCTTCTCTTATCAACAGTATTGGTAATACATAGCAAAAGGAAATGTGATTGCATAGCCTAGTGGTTAGCAAACCAAACTAAAACTGGAGTTTATCAGGTCACTGTTCCTCAGGTTACTGCTGGCCATAGAACTCCCTGTCCTTAATGTGATTTCAGAGACGCTTAGATAAACAGTGAGATGCACAAGGCCAAAACCTGGAACATGAGACCAAATGAAAAACCTCTCAGCTCTACTCTCTCTATGTCTAATTATTTATGTTCGTATCAGGAAGACTTGAGAGCCTACATGAATTAAGCATTCAGGTGCTTGGTAAAAATTTCGCTGTTGTTTTCCAGTCATTCCAATTTGTCCTTGGTTTGTCTTAACCTAGCATCTTTATTCAATTTAGATTAATCAACCTATTATCAATCAATCTATCCACCAACATTTCAACTGAGATCTGGTGCAGCATTGTTGAAGTAAGTCTCCCCCATTTCCTGCAGTCTCACTCGGATACATTTTTAAGTATGTCTGCAGCCATTCATTTCATAGAGTTACATCAACTGGTTAATAAAAGTAACATTTCCAAGTGGAAGAGGCAAGGAGGGGGATGGAGGAGGAAGGGTCAAGTCACAAAATGTCTTAAAAGCTATAAACTTTCCTCAATGAGCCATGAAAAAACCCTTCTGCGATGTCCAACAGCACATGCCACAAGGCTAGTAGGATATGAATAATATATCCTTTCAAGCAAAAGAACTACATAGGATTCTTGGAAATAGGCTTTGTCAACAATCTTCATAGGGATAGGAAAAGGTAAGGTTTGCCTCCATTCTCCATTCCTGCCAGTGTTCTGTGCACAGCTTCTCCCCCTCTACCCAGGGATTAAAGCCAGAGAAAGCAGAATGAAATGCAGAAAGATAAGAAAAAACCATTGACTTTGATACTGTCTGAGTGTTCTTTTCCTTCATGTGTTCAGGAAAATTGAGTGCCACAAAAAATAGATGATGAATTAAAAAACCCAACAGTAAAAAGCATTAGATGAAAGACTTCTTGATCTTTTTCACTTCTATGTGAAAAGTAGTGTTCCATCTCTCTCTACTTAATAAAAAGACACAGTAAGCAAGACTGTCCCTGAAGAAAAACTCTCCCTTTATAATGCTTCATCAAGTATGGTCTCAGAGAATTGACATTGTACCCAGAGCTGAGCAATTTCTTGTCTTCTATGTCTGTGCCTAATATAGTTGACATGTAACAGTTGGTGGCCTTGTCTAAACGTTATTTACATGCTATATCAACAAGAATTGATAGAGAGGCACATTAAGGCTTCACTGCCATCACCTAAAGGAATATTAAAGCAGAAGCCCTGAGCAGATTTAAAGGCAGGACTTTTCCTTCGTGATTCCACCTGAAGCTTTAGAAAGAATTTTCTCTCAAGAGCTGTATTCATAAAAAGTAGCTGCCTCCTGTGGTGGAAGAAGAATTCCACAACCTCCAGGTTTTAAGTCTCTTTTGTATATAGTAAAGATGCATATGTATGAAAAAAATACCTTCAGAGAAGGGATCTTGGCCATTTAACAGTGGTGCACCAAACTTGAGACTTTCAGAAGTTATTCAAATAACAAGAAAAGAAAACCGCTCATTTTAGACTCTCCTATTTTCTAACTTGGCTTTTACAGCCTGAGCTAGGTGTGAATTGCTGCAGTTGAGGTCATTCTATTTTGAGGGCAGCCTTTTTCTGAAGACAAAGCAATTCTGGGAAGTGTAAACTGCTTTTTTCTCACCTTGGTGGGATATTAACTAGGAACTCCTATTGTGTTCAATCCAGAGTCAACATTGTTAGCTGTATTTTTTCTCATCTCAAAATAAAAAGGGCTTTTGGTTCTTTATTAAAAAGCATAGCAGAGGAAGAGGGACTACCACATTATAAAATCTTTATAATCTCCTGTGCATAATGCTTCATATTTATAGTACCGCCAAGAAACAAGTTTGTGCAGGCCAGAGTTTGGGATAACGCTTTTTTTTTTGTTTCATGGGTTTTTGGAATCCTTTATTTTCCCAACCAATTTAACCTTGAGGCACCATTTAAAGGATAATCCACATTTGTCTCTTTCCTAAACCAAATGAATATTCACAACTGGAAACAAAAGAACATAGAGGATTAACTCAGAAACAGCCTTTTAAATGATGAATGATGAAGAAATATGGAAGGATATGAATAGCTATGAATGAGCTGCTCAGCTTCACAATGTAATTGAGAAGCATTTAAACTAGTCAGAGATCTACTGTCACAGTTTTTAAAAGTTGTGGTTACATAAGACAGGACAGAAAAGTACAGATGTACCTTCTGGCTGTTTAAGGAGAATAAAGATGGAAACTGTTATTCTTGGGTACATGGAACAAACACAGTATATTACTTTTTCCATAAAAAGTCAAACTCACTGGAGGCTGAGAGGTGCATCAATTTACAGTGTAAAATCAGAGTAGTCTATAGGGTTCTATGAAAAATTAATATAGTCCATTTCAATGCCATGGATTTGATTTATAGGTGGGCATACAGTTTAACATATGTTTAATCAGGCTGAAAATGCAAATGACTCAAAGAATGACTGTCAAAACAACTCAAAGGGCAGCAGTTGGCTGCTATATGGTTTTGCTGTAGAATTGTAAAACAAAATAATCACTACTTAGTGATAAAATTCTGCATTATCTAAAACAAATCATTCCTTTTGTTTCACTGTTGATTTCTCCATCTGTGCGAGGGGAATCGTGATGTTCATGGAGCGTGATGAGATTTGATCCATTCAATTTGGAAATGTAACGCAAAATCCTCCAAAAAAATTAATTTAATGCACTAAGCTGCAATATTTAATTAATATTTGTATTCAAGTATATCAAGTCTTTTTTATCCAGAGGTTGAAGTGAAGTCTACTTAGACAGTCATGAAAGTGTCCATGGTGCTGCTTTAACCTGGTATAGCACATGCACAGAACCCACCTGCAGAAGTGGTTCCACTTCACCCCACCCATCAGTGGGAATCTGTGGCATAGTAGTGTTGTTTGCCTTTCTACTTGCAAGAGTATAGCATAGCTGGCTGTTAGGTAACAGGATTCTTGTCACCATGTTTTGAATTTCTCCATATGATTGCTGACCCTATTGCTTCGTCCTTCATAAGCAGAAGGAACAAAGAGAGGATGAGAGCCATGGGGTCTGTATTTACACTGTACAGTAGAGCACACTGCAGATATTCCTTTACTGCTACTGGCTCAGTCTGCCCTGGCACTGAAAATAATTTTGTTAACATAGAATGGATTTTATGCTAGTAAAATCACTAGTATGACTAGTGATAGGGTCTGGGCTGAAGCACTGCAACTGGAATAGTGATCTGTGAGTATAGAGTCTCTGTGTGCTGCAATGGTCCAGGCACAGATGATCAGCAAATGACAATGATGAGCTGGAACCAGAGCTTGACAAACTGCTTCTGCAGTTCTGCTGTGTCGGTGCGGTGTCTCCAAACTGCAGTTTAGAAGGAGCATGTCAGTGTCACACAAAAGGAACATGACAGTGTCACACACAGTGCAGCAGTCTGAACAACCCTGCAAAACCCACTGGAGAGTTATTAATTTGTGCAAAGTTGTGCTAATGCTGAAGCACAGTCTTTAGTCCAAGATAGTACATTCACTTGTCTGGTGAGATGTACGTTCCAGACCAGGACCCCTGCTCTGCCTCTCCTGCAGAACATAGAGAGACCTCAGACCCTTTCCAAGCTGTTACGGAGATACTGGATCGAAGTTTGCAGGTTTCACATCTTGCCCAGTTTCCTGAAAAAAATCCAATGACTGTAATGCTCTCAGTCATCCCAAACTAAGCATAGATTGATATCCCCTAAATGCTCCTTCATTACTCTGTGTGCTTTCACATAAGACACAATACCTAGTGTGTGACTGTTCTGTTTTTCCATTAATTTTCAGGCTTCCTTCCAGACCTGTCCGTGAAAATAAGAATACATAGAAAATTATATCTTTCCTTCCTTGCCTATCAGTAAAGAAGATATTTTAATTGTTCTTTAAAGGATAAAAAAGTAGAGATCTATGAAAACAACCAACAGTTTTATAATATTCTGATTTCATTACATAAAAACCTACGGTTTTATTTCACTCAGTGAAGTTGGAACAAGCTTACTTTATCTTTAATCTCTTACTTTCTCAGATTTTTTCACCCTGAAGGTTTCTGGCAGAATAAGGAAGAAGTTCAAGTCCAGTATAAATAAAAGTTTTATTTGGGTGACTTTCAGGAATCAAATCTGTAGTACAGAATGAGTAAAAGCTAGAAAATGTCCAGATAGCGGCTTTAAAAAAAAAGGTTTGAATCTTTCTGGTGAATAAGGTTAGGATTTGAAAATTCGACTATTTATCTACCTTCCCAGATTCACCTTCATTGACTATTTTTTCCTGCACTGTTCCAGAACTCCCTTTCCCATGGATGATTCATTTGGTAAATTATATAAGATTTTACTTTTCAGTTCTCATATTAAAAAAAAATAAAAAATAAATTGAAAGCAGACAGACCTTTCATATTTCCAGATTCTTTACAGATGTCTTCTTTAATGCTCCCTTATTTGGCAGCACTGTTTCCTAATTTCCTTTTATTATTATTTTTTATTTAATAGGTCCTTGCACCTGCAGATCTGAAAACACTGCTACATGGACATAGTCCATACATGCTACACTGACACAGTTATAACCCAAATCTGTAAAAAGAAAACAGGCACAAGGTCATAAAGTTACTTGCCAAACATTGCAAGGTTGTCTGGTTGCAGAAGTACAATCTAGCATGCTATCTGTCACAACACACTGGGAAACGTTTTACTTCTCTCCTGGTAGCTGAACACTTCAGGGCTGGGATCTGTTCACTCACTGTATATCTGAACAATTTCTAGACCATGGGACTGGGGTCTGTAGGTGCTAACACAGTGCTGAGTTGTAATAAATACAGAGATTACAGTTTATAACATAAAGTAGCTTTTAGATATTTTTGCCTACATTTGTCTTTCCATGTACTGGTGTTCTGCAGTTCTCCTAATAAGGAGGATGGATCAGTCTGTTTGGATATAGGGAAAGTCCTTCTCTGCTACAGACTTCCCTTGACAACACCTTAAGCGTGCGATGTGCTGCACAGATGCTCCTGCTTCTGTGGCCCTTCCTTGTCATAGGAAAAAAATCTGGCTTGATATGGAGGTAGGATGTGGGCAGGATGGCAGTTTTTTTTCCAAGAGTGAGGTGCATTTCTGTATCCTGTTGTTGAAATTACTCTCCCCATAACTCAGCAGCCCTGACACTGAAGGGGAAAATTATACTTCCCAAACTTCTAGTAAGTGGGACCATGACATGTTAGAAACAGCAGCAGTTGATGGTGTGTCACTTAAGGACCTAAAATAGAAATATTGTCAATTTAGGAAATATTGTCAAATGTTTTAAATCAATATATAGTGTACCCATAGAAAATCTTTTTCAAATTCATATTTTTAATACTAATTCTAAGAGATACAATTGGTCAAAAAATAAAAACTATATG
Organism: Scolopax mira; assembly: GCA_004320125.1. NCBI lineage: Eukaryota > Metazoa > Chordata > Aves > Charadriiformes > Scolopacidae > Scolopax > Scolopax mira. The sequence continues at coordinate 43,631 of BJBW01005017.1, forward strand.
CCCTAAAAGTAGAGTGAAAATAATGTAAGATTCAGTTACAATTATTATGTACTTTAAGGCAGACTGACTACAGAAAGCTGGAAAATAAAAAAAAAAAACCAAACAAACACAACATAATTTTCCCACCACCTCCTGCAAAATCCCAAAATATAGATATATCTACCTAAACTTTTCTTGGGTAGATGTCTGTGAATGAAGTGGTGGAAATTGCAGTTAGTTTTAATGAGCTGCAGGATGGATGCATAGAAGGAAAGAGGGAGGGTGGGAGATTGTATTGAACTTCATAAATAAATGCTTTATGTTGATTAATTAATGTTGTGCAAAGAAATATGATAAATAAAAATTAGAGAACTATCAGTGTCTGTAAATTAAAAAGTGTGAAGGAGAAGAGGAGAAATTTGCTTACTATCATCTTCTTACTTAATGACTCTCTCATCTCTCCGATTAACACTTTCAGTCTTCTGTACTTAAAAGAGCAGCTGGATGAAACGACTCTACCTTGAACATGAATGGGATTTCTAGCGTGTATTTTCCTTGGTTTAGGTGATACAATTGCCTGTGAATACAGCCTGTGAATACATCTGATTGACAGGACAGTACCTAAAAACTAAACAGAAGCAAATTGCTGCCCAAAGGCATCTGCAGTCAAAACATTGTTGGTAATTACTCTTGAAATCAGAAATTCCTCCAGGAATACCTTCCCTACCAAACAATTAAAAATCACATGTCATCAGACAGAAGCTTAGTTTCCTCGAATTATTTTTTTTGCTTTGACAGAGACAGGGATATTTCTGCAATATTTCTCCATTTTCTGAGATGTTTGCACTTTCTCTACATTTCCCTGTCCCATCCTCCCCTTCTTTTCACTCTCTATATGTACACAGACTTGGTACTAGTTCACAGTGGTGTTTTGAGACATCTGACAACACATGAAGGAAACACACCTAGTGGCTCCAGGTGGGCAGGAAACAGCTGTTTTCCCTTCTGCATCCAAAATACGGAACATGCAAATTCACTGTTAAAATTTGTGATTCTTTGGGCAGCTTAGGGTTTAGTTTCACCTTATATTCTTCTAAATGTGCAGAGGGAGGATGGCAGAGCCACCTGAAATTGTAGCATATCTGTACCACAGGCGCTGTATCCCCAGTTACCATCAACATATCGGTGTATCAGTGCCCATCTGACACACGGGCGTCTGATGCAGCAAACTGATATTTCACCAGAAAACGATATGCATATTACATTTCCAGTGTAATCAAAGTCAAGATACTGCCACATATAAAATACGTGCCAGAGAATGAATTTTTAATTATGTCTGAGCAACATAGGCAGGTGCCTATAACATGTTTCCATTAAACCCACTGCCAGCAGTCAGACCTCAGGAACAACTGTCCCAGCCGGCCTGAAGTTCAGCAACTCCCTTGCTGTCATCTTCATAATCTAAAACCAAGCCTCTAATTCACACACTCCTAATTCACACTGCTATAGAAGGCGGTGGTTTTAATTAAGGGGATGTAATTGTATGTTTCAATGAAGAAGAATGAATTTAAGCACTTGTGAACTTTATGCATTTGTTTATCTCCTGTCAAGACCCCAGTGCTTTTGATCCTTGCTGGAGACACTGCACAATATCAGTGGAAGAAAAGACCCTGTTTAAGATCATCATTGCAGTTAGCTTTAATGAGTCATCAGCAGCACTTCTTTAAACCTGTCACACTGACCTTTCCCTGCACGTTTTCGCTTTTTGCGTTAACAGCATTTTTACTTAATACCTTGTTGAAAAAAGGCTGTGCAGAAGGATTTTTAAGCTTTCCTTTTAATTCTAACAATGAAATACATGTATTTCACTTCTAAAACCTGCTGACAGTATAGAACGTGCGTCTGTACTGAAAAAAGACACTTTGTCAGGATGGCACCTTGACAGTGCATATGTATGCGCCTACCCTAGTGAGTTCCTTGCCATGTTTGCTTAGTCTAACAGTCCAAGCAAGGCTCTCGTTTCCATTTTTTTGTTTAGCTATTCCCAGTCCTGGGAAGCCAACAAGGTAAGCAATTCTTGAAGAGTATCAAAAATATAAACCAATCCAGATGATAATAGGGCCAATCATACCAAACCCAGAAATACCTAGTCAGAGAAGACTGTTTTTTACCTTTGATTTCGAATGGAAGAATGATCTGATTTCATTGCTAGCATGTGTACGTCCAAAGTAAAGGAATATATGTATGGGCAAAAGTTGAATAGAAGAATGAAAAAAAGAAAATAAAGAAAAGATCTTAAAAATAAGTGGAAAAAAGCGTACAAGCCAGGAAATCATGTGTCATATACAAGACGCTGGTGAGATTGGTGCACAATTCATAACTGAATTCTGACATTTTTTCTGCAGCTGCTAAACATGTTGTAACTTCCTAATTTGCAATTTGTACGTGTCTTTCCAAGCAGAAGTCTACATGTGAAAAATATACAGCTGTACTGAAATATTTCATAAACTCGTATCTTTGTCAATTGCTCTTTTTAAAATTTAGAAAAAAAGGAAAATATTTAATTGCAAAAGTTTTTTAAAGCAAAATGTTTCGGTTATAATCAATACTAAATGTCCTTTGATGCCTGTACATTCATTGATTGAATCTGTTTTTTAGAGCTGCCAGCAAACAGAAAAAAACAGCTATTCATGCAGCTCTATTTATAGAAAATGCATGTGCAATTGAGAAAACCATATACACTTAAGACAATTATTATGCTTCGACTTCTTCAAGCACTTTTCTGTGGGACTATTTCTTTGTGTATAATTTATATATATTTTATATATATAAAATATATAAAATATGTTCCAGAATATATTTTTTGCTATTGTTTGGATACTGTTCTAATTGTATCACACACTTGTGAGAAAGAAGAAAAAACAGGAAGCAGAATTAGTAGAAAACTATGAATTTGTTATCTCAATAAACCTAGGCAGAGGTGTTTGCAAAACCATGCTGTAGTTGTTCTGTTTTTACATACCATTTAACAGGATCAAGTAGACATAAATAGTCATGTGTAAATTCCTCCCAGTTGTGAGGTAGGAATATATAACACTCATAACCTGTAAATGGGATTGAGGGCACCTGTGCAGACGCTCACTTTTGCTCTGCAGTTTTATTAGCATCAATACCTGTTTTTTTTTCTTTAGCAGAATTGGAATTAGGACTGAGGGGCAAATGGAAGTCACTAAGAATATTTTTCCTAGGACAAACCAGCTTTTAACTGGTCACTTTGCCCAAGTTCTCATTAGTATCCATTTCCCATTAAAAAATTTTCATTAATATATATTTCTCTTCTTACGTGTTTACCACATAAACATATAGTCCTTTCAGTTTGGGGCCTGTCAAATTTCAAATGACATGGGACATTACAGGTTTCTTTGGTTCTAAAGCCTGTGAGAGGTCTTCTTGACCTGCTGCTGCCTTCACCTGGTTGTAAAAAAGTGAGAGGAAAAACTTTGAAGTATGAATTTTTCAAACACTTATGTCCTGGCCCCCTATGCTTTTGTACTATTTGGTAAATTTACAGCTGTCCAATGGTGCCAGTGAGTGCTCTAAGACATCCTGACAACCAATGATGCAGGTGAGGATGGATGCGAGGCAGAGTTCTGCTTTGAGAAACAGCTCCCAGAAGGCTGTTAAGTAGCATCCTTCCTGCAGACTCATTAATTTTGCATCTCACTTTGTGAAGCTGCGTTACAGCACCTCTTTCAAAGTACCATCTTGGAAGGACAGCAAATGATCATATGACAAAGTGCAAAAGCTAAGAGCTTTCAGTTCACATCAACCTAAAAGCAAAGGTTTTGCAACGGATTTTCACTGGGCATCCACGGTGACATAACACACCACTTCAGAGCAGCAGCCTTTCCTCCAAATCTCCACAGGAATCAAGTGGAAGATTTTACTATCACAAATACATCTGGTACATGCATGAAAGTCGCAAACACAGGCGATTATCTAGATATCCTCATTTACTCTGCACAGAAATGCTTTCCAGCAGGCAATTCCCCAGATTCTCTTCTACAACCATGGCTGCAGCACATCTTAGGTAACACTTTTCTTTCTGATGAGAGATGTGTGAGCGTAAGTGAGAATTTTCATAGGCTATTCTCTTAAAGAGTTATAACACAATCTCAATGCAAACATCAGCCTGCTTTTCAAAGCATAACTGTGAAAGGCAGAAGTCAAGGAACAAACAGAGTGTGATTAAATTGCAAGAGTACAATTACGGAAAAAAGTTTTCAATTAAGAAATAAGTATTTACTGAACTTTTTCACAGTGAAACAAAGTTAAGTAACTTTCTCTGAGCAGTAAGTAGTTTCCATACAGGAAAAGAAAGAAAGGAAAGAGCCAAACAGAAGGACCTGGACAGGCTTGAGAGGTAGGCCTTTGGAAACCTCATGAAGTTCAGCCAAGCCAAGTGCACAGCCAGGCTGGATGGGACTTTGAGCAACTGAGTCTAGTTGGAGGTGTCCTGGCCCATAGCAGGGGGGTTGAAACTCAATGATCTTTGAGGTGCCTTCCAAACCAAACCATTCTATGATCCTATCATCTAGAATATCTGGTCTGTGAAGGTGAAGATGTCAATACACGACAATGTCACTTGTGAGGAATTTTAAACTTGTTTGATTGCAATGAATGATGGTAGTGAAGAAGATGGCAGAGTATAATTTCATTCACACTGCCTCTGCTTTCAAATTTTATATTAAAAATTCTGTTTAATTTATCTAATTGGTCAGAAACCTTATTCAAATTTTTCAAAGCAAAGGTCTGCCTTTCTTTCCCTTTGCTGTTTATCAGATAGCAGGCAATACATGAACAGAGAGGTGTGTCAGGACTGGTCAATGAGATGCCTCATATATTCGATTGTTTGATTCAGGACTTCTAGAAAGTATTTTTATCCCGGTCTTTCCACATTTGTCTGAAGAGTATAGTCATGTTTTGCAACTGCATTCAAACTGCATTCAACTGCATTCAACTGCATTCAAATATGGAAAACCTGTCATTCTTTTAAGTTAACTTTTCGAAATATTTATCTGTGATTGATAATTTTTCTATCAAATGATACCTTCAGGACCTTATTCTTCCAGCCTAAAGTCTGAGTTATTTAAAGGTACTACTAAATACATTTAATGATCACACATCATCTGTGTTAATTAGGTGCAGGGTGCCCAAAATGCAATGGAAGTCTGGCCAAAAATGCAGCCATATGGCCACTTATAAGATCTCAGATCATGTGAATGGCAACTTCCATCAGAAGAGCACTGCTGAGCATGATTGGAGATAACTCCTTAAACCACACTGGAGCACTCCTACAGAAAGATGTCCAGAAATTAAGCTTTTGGTCATTTCTTCAGTCTTTAATTTACAGTAAATAATGTTCAATCAGATTAAATTAGAGTCGAAATCAGTAATACTGGGACTAAATTAAAATTAAATACTTCTGGAGAGAGGAGTATATCATAGAACCATAGAATGGTTAGAGTTGGAAGGGACTTTAAAAATTATCTAGTTCTAGCCCCTATTTGGGGGGAGGCAGAGACACCTTCTACTAGACCAGTTGCTCAAAACTGTTATGGTTTATTAGATCTTTATTACAGGGCAGAGTTTGAAAAGACAATGTTGATTTCATCTGGATTTTACTGTTGTTGTTCTTGTTAGTATTATTATCATTATCATTATTATTGTTATTCATAAACTATTATGTTCTAATACTTTTACTATAATCCTAGATCTACTAAACACAAGGTTTTTTGAAAGAATAGATAGAACACTTGAATTTCTTCCTTTTAAAAAAATACTTCAATCTGCTCAGTATGTAGCAGAGAATATTCATACACACATCCATACCGTGAATTTGAACACACGTTTTCAAATATCAGTACTGGAAGCTAAGCATCTAAATTCCAAGCAAACTCATCATTTTTCTGAAAATTATGAGTTACTTCAAATTTAGGAATAACTCTTCTAAAACCTTAATTCCTGTATTCCTAAAAAGAGCAACAGAAATCAGGCTTGCAAAAAAAGGGAATACTTTGAGAAATTTTTTCTTTAACTGTCTCCCTTAGCTGACCAAGTTTAAGGACATTAACTCATAATAGCCGTCTTCCAGGCAAAGCATTCAGAATCTGTAACATAGCATTTGGCTGACTCAAGCTTGTCTCTCTGTAACAGAAATTGGCTTCCCCACTACCCCGTGACTTACCATCACAGTGGTAAACACTCTCCAGAACCCTTTTGAAAGGGATGATTCATCCCTGGAGTATTTTTAGGAATTTGTTAACTTGCATTTAGCTTAGTGTGCTGGTAGCCAATAAACAGAGTGAAGACAAGCTTTGAGTAGTCATACATAAACCATTTTGAATGCTATAATTGTACTACATTATCTTGGTCTGTAGACTGAGTCATCTGCTGGTTAAGCAGAATGGAAAAAACAGCATAAGATCGTTGCTACAACAGGAAGTTTGATAAAATGTTAAAGGAATCAGTGCTAGCAACTGGATTTTATTTATCTTCTCAGAATTGCACCTGCTTGTTCCAGGAACAACTTGCAGTACATGTTGATTTTTCCAAAGTTTCTGAAGTCTTATGTGTGAATATTACATTATTCTAAGTGCCAGTATCACAGAAAAAATGCAGTCTAATATACTAACACAGCTTTATGAGCAAATTTAACTCCAGACAATACCCCTTCTATGTCTTGTATTTCAATCTATCTAAAAGGAAAATGAAACAGAGCAGGCACTGCCTATTGTATGTGGCCGGGGACTCAGATTTTGCTGACACTTGGAAGTATGCCCAAAAGGGGGTGGGGAAAAGGCCGGGGGATGTGGAAGAAGAAAAGAGCAAGAGAGTGAGAAAGAGATTTTATTAGTAGCTGACCAGTTCAAACCAAGTGCAAATCAGAAGCAGGTTTTGCAGCAGTTAGCCTAACAAGCAGGTAATAAGTGAGATTTTACACCGTCCTTGGGACTGTGAAATAGAAACCAGCTTTTGGCAGGCAGATTAGGGGAATGCCACTTCAGGAAGAATGGAAAGTGATGAGTTACAGGAACTTGGCACACTGATCTGATCATCTCATCCTCCCACTCAAAGCAATAAGACCCTGGCATCCTAGTTCACAAAAATATCAGAAACATGATCTTCACCAAAGCACACATGTATTATAAGCCACTGACACAGTCTGTCATGTTTCTCTATAGAGAGTTTGCCTTCAGTGTGTGTCATTCAACTGTCTGGCTACACTATGTGTAATAAATTAAGCCTGCAAAGTAAATATTTAGCTGTTTGGAAAATAAGAACAAAGTAAAAATTTTGGTTTTTTTCTGTTGAAGAATGCTGAATTAGTGAAAGCAAAATACTTTTCAGAGATCACACTGAAATTGCACTAGAAGACAAATAGGGCTTTGATGGATCTGCTTGCACCAAAAATGTTTCAAAACCCTCTAATCACATGACAGGGTACCTGCTGAGTTCTTTAGCACCTGATTAATGAATAAATGAGTAGGTGAGAGGACAGAGACCCTTGGAGTCTCTCTCCTTTACAACTTGCCTGAAGGTTTCCAGGATTTTTCAAATTCACAGGTCAACAGATGGACTCATGTGGATTTAGGAGCCTGGAAACTCTGAAAGCTCTGCAATTGTCACCCTGGCTCTGCAGTAGCCATAATAATTTCCAGTTTCTCAGAGAATGCTGTTCTACACTTTGGACATATGAAATATTCATTGAGCTAAAATAGGCTGTCTCTATGGTTTAGTAGTTTAGGAAGCCACCTGATTTGAATCTGAGTTGATGGATGCCTTCATATTGAAACACCAGTTGGCACAAGAACTAGAATTCAGATCAGTGTTCTAATTATCAGGCTATATAGGAACTTTAATGACTTGATGAATATTTTATTATGAAATATGAAGTGGAATAGAATAACAAAAGCAATGGAAGAAGGCACCTATCTCAAATATCAAGCTTTATACATAAGGGTTTGAATCCTTTCTAGTAAAAGGAACAGAAGCCAAGTCCCCTAATCCTGTATTGCTATTTAGTGTTTAGGCAACTACATGCTCTTTATTATACCTGGAAGTTTATTATAAGCATTTTTGTATAAATTTCTGAATAGTTTTTCTTCCTGATACATCACATTTTTCAGATCATTAGGATCTGAAGGAACAAGACGCAGTGCAAAGTTGCCAGATCTAGTACAGATTCTATCAGAAATCAGAAGGTGATAATAATTTTGCTATGTAATGATATATTGAAAACAATCTTGTGATTTAACCACAATATTTATTACACACATAATTTAAAACAGTAAAAATTAAAATGTTGAAACACTGAGTGCAATGATAATAAACCAATACTAGCCAGCAGCTGATTAATTAGATTTTTTAATGTTTTATTTAATGATTACATATGCATATATGCATAAAATGTGTCATTCCATCAAAAACTACTTGTAAGGATTTGATTTTGTGTTATATGTTCTTTGACAGTAGTATGTATTGTGCCAAATTTGTTGAAATTTCAAACCTGCATTTAAGATTAAAAGCTTTCTATTAGAAAAAGCCATCTGCAGATACACTTAGAGTTGATGTCCCTTCAGGTTTTGTAGGTCTCTATCAATTTGACAGAGGTTATATACAATTATCATCACCAGCTTTACTGTTACTACTCTCTATGTTTTGAACAAGATGACATGCATTAAGAGAATGCTTCTTCAAAGACTTTCTGGTGTTAATGGTGCCTGCTAACATAAAGAAGAAGGAGTATTATGACAAACATTAAAGGTTTTCTGCTCTGTCTGTTCCTCTACAGAGAAAGTCTCATTAATTTATATAAAACAAACACAGTATCTTCCCATGGTATCATCCAAGAAGGCACTGACCAAAATAAGACCAGATGCCTTTCACTAATTCTATTTGAAACACTTTCTCTCTCAAAATTAGCGACACAGAGTTGGGATAGTCCGTTGAAGGAGCAACGAGATGAAAGTAGTGCTGTTACCTGATATTCCTTTTGGGATTTCTTCAGTGTAAATTCAACCTCAACACACTTTCTAGAGCATGACACTAGAGGGGTAAGGGCAGTAAAATGGAAGAAAAGGACAGGAGTGACATGTTAATAGATGCAGAAGAAATAAAATCCCAGGAATTCAGAAAGTATTTGGTAGTATGAAATGAAAGCCTGACACCCAAAGGCTAAAACAGAACCAATGCAAAGCTGGGAACAGTAACCACACTGTTGAATTTATATAATTTCAGCAATTCTTTTTGTCCATTTTCTTTTCTAAGGGAAAATGATTCCCTTGTTTTCCTCTCTAGGAGCAATCCCAAAGAACAGGAAATGAAAACTCAACTAGGGTGTAATTCAGTCAGTGAAGAGAGATTGATTACCACATATAACCCATATTCCAGTGAAAGCACTTTCTAAATATCTACATTTATATCTATCATATCATGCAGGACATGTATATTACCCTGACACAGTGGACCAGTGGTGAGAAAGGTCCTGTGTCTTCTTCTCTGGCATCTGAATCACAATCTTTTAGAATACTGTAACACCTACAAAAAATTCAAACCATAATTTCACATTAGGAAGGTGGGAAAAAAAAGATGCTGCAGTTTCCCATCACAACACGTTAACATATTCCTCATAGGGTTTGCTGCATCTGATTATCCTCCAGCTGTTCTTGGTAAGGTTTTTTGTCTAGCTTAAATAGCACTGTGAGAATTGTATTAAATAAGATGAATTATAGAATGTTTCCTTAGGATAGCTCTTGTTAAACTTCCTTGATATTTAATAGTAACTAATACGACCACAGTTCACAAAGACTATTTAAGACTCTTTAAGATTATACTGAGACAAAATACCAGACAAACAAAACACAACACAGATTTCATGCCAGTTCCTTCTAGCTATCTCAGATGAAATGAAAGTCAGTTCAGATCTCATTGAAATTACCACTCCTGACCATAATCATATACAATAAGGCAATTAAGCTTGACATCAAGTGCCAACACAATCAATGTATCCTGTTTTCTGAAGAAGCTTGATCCCTCAAATGCTCACTTATTCACACAATGATGCTGTGCCGGTAACTGTTGGTACAGTTTAACAGGCTGGCTTCCTGATTCTTGAATTGTAACCCTGTCCATTTAATACATGTTTTCTTGACTGATTGCTACTAAAATAAGAACAGATCATTAGTCTGTTTGCATTCCTGCTGGTTTTCATCTTTTACCTATGTGGCTTTTTACATACTTATGATTTCTGTTTTGGTTTTTGTCTAATGTGTCTAACTTTAACAGAATCTTTAAATCACCAATAAACTGTGGTTGACACCTCCTTGTTTAACTCAAATCTCAGTTCCCTTGTGTGTCTGTAACATAACCGGTCTGGCCAGTCTTCCCTTTCCACTCACAGTAATTTCCAAAATGAGATCATGATTCATTCTGTGGTGCTTTTATTCTGAACATAAACTTAGGTTTCAATAGCTTCGTGACTGGCACTTATTCTTACAAAGTCTGAAGAACAATTTACAAAGGGATTTCCTTTTAGATCCCTGTTATTTATGAGCTGCATGACATAAGCGTGTAAAGCTCTTTTAAAGAGATAATGGAGCTTTCAGTGAATTTCCCCATTAATTGCTCTTAAAGCATTTCTGGTGCTAATGCAGTTGCAATTATTTTGTAGTGGCCTGGTTTCAACACCTCCAATTGCTCCTTCTCCTACTGTGTTGCATCTAGGAAGGAAAAAGTAGGGTAGAGGGAAGGAAAAATAAAGGACACAAAAACAAAATTAAGAGACAAGACTGAATTTCCATTTATCTATAATTGGGGACCTACTTGAGAATTTACCATTAGTTGCAAAGCTCATTTTCTTAAAGACTGGAAACAAGTGTTTCTAAAAAGCAAGCCCAGGGTGTAGGAGGTAATTTTAATTAGCAAGGACTATCAGCACTTATCATAACACTTTAGGAATTGGTGACCTTTCAAATGGCTTTAACATAAGAAGCTGAATTCACTCTTATTATTTTTAATGCCTTTCAAGAAAATACTGAAGTACATTTTTTCTTTGATTTTGCAAATAGAAAGCGAACATTAGATTATACTATCAAAATGCTGTTTTCAGGTTTATTCTCTATTCTTTCCTAATGCTGCTTCACATTTGCTTTTTTGACTGCATTAAGCCTTGAGTCAACAATTTCCACAGAATTTGGTACTAAACTTCACTTTAGAGTAGAACTAGCAAACCATTATTGTATATCTAAAATGAGGATATTTCCTCTTAGATATATTACCCTACATTTAAATTTTATCTTCCATATTATTTTATCAGATACTCAATACAGCCAGAACTTGGCTATGTTCTTCTGAAATGCTGCTACACAGTCAGCATGCATTTTTTCAGCTTTGAACAATTTAAATGAATTCCCACCAGATTTTGTCACTTCAGCTATTCCCCTTTCCATATAATTTATGGATAAGTTAACATTACAGATCACTGAAGTATGCTAGTGATCATTTCACTCCATTGGGAATATTGACAATGTACTATAGCTTTTGCTTTCCAGTTTTTGTCCAAGTTTTTATCTTATAAGTATCTTCCTAATGGCCATTTACTTTTCACTCAGAAAATCCTTCATCAAGGTAAATTTCCAAATGCATTTTGGAGATTCAAGTAGATTTTATGAGCCAGCTCTCCCTGATTCACATCACTGTTGATCTCACAAAAGAACTGTAGTATGCATAATTAACCTATAGGAAATCCATGCTCGCTCTTGCCTAATATACCACAGATACCATCCTAATTTTAGTCTTTTCTACAGATTGCCTGGTCTATGTGGTATGGCTGTAAAATTTACTGATTAGCATTTGTTGTGATATAATTCTTTAAATTCGGCATCATATTACCCAGCTTTGAGACCTCTGAGACCTAAGCATCTCTCAGTGAAAAATTGCATAGCACAGTTATAGCTCAACTATTGCAGCTTTGACTTCTGTTTAGGACTTCTGGGTGAGTAACGCATGGTTCTGGCAATGTATTCTATAACTCCTTTTTCTCTCACTTCAGTGGAAATCACATTCTCTTTGCCCATAGGAAAAGTAGAAAGGATCAGGTTTAAGAACCTCACCACACTTTTCCAAAGTGAGAAAATACACACACAGAAGGGTTGTATGCTCTAGGCACCATTTTTAGTCTTTTTTGGACTTTGCATATGTAAGCTCTATCGTCCATAAGCAGAACGAAGAATAAACATGAATTAGACATAAATTCAAGATTCTTTGAAGAAATGGATCAAAGGTTTTCAGTGGTCAAATGCTTTGCTGGGTAACTCTGCTTGTTGATAAATAGAAGAATGTGGGGAATCTGTATAAAACAACTTGGAAAGCTGTTTGTGAGTATCTTGCTCTTATGAACAGTCATATGAAATGATCACCTGATGTGTGCAGAGATTGTCTGATATAAATATACAAGAATCTCATACAAAGCAACCATATTGAAGCAATATAATCGTTTTACAAAATAAGCAGGATGAAACCATCAGTATTAATTTAGTATATGACAATGTTTCAAGGGTCCACATGCCTTAAGCATTTATTGCAATTTGTCAATGTAGCTCTCAGTAACAGGAGACAAAGGCACGTAGAATGTAGATCTGACTCTTAAGAATACACTGATGTTATCATTGGATTTATCATTTCTTCCAAAGGGTTAAATCAAATGAATGTGCAATCATTTACATCAGTCTGCTCTCATAAATAGAAGATTTAAGTTATGATTTTTTCAATACAAAAGGAAGGAGGACTCAAGTCACACTTCAACATATTCCTATCACTCTTAGCTTTGTAATACCATATAGCTATTACAGAAATTACCTTCTCTAGCATCCTCTCTACTGAAAATCTGTTTTTATTCAACACACTGTGGTATTGATTCTACTTCCTACCTGCAGTCCTGCAAGTTTGGCCCTGTATGCTGTAACTTTCTATCTCCTCAAGGCTGGCAGAAGAATCCAGACAGCAGGATACAAAGGGATCTGCCCCAGAGGAGCTATGTCTGCGTGTCTACCTTGGCATCTCATTTTGATTTGCGTATATTAACACTCTAGGCAGGAACAGAGAGCTTTAAACTGTTGTTGGGATTGCTTGCAAGAGTGAGAAAATGTGTAGGTATTTAGGGCCAGCTCTGGCCCTAGTGGGTGCTTCTGGAGAACCAATGGATTCACTATTACCATTATGATGGTGTGCTAAGGGGCTGTGGGGAGGCATTAAGTTTCATTTCTCTGTCTGGCAGGGCAGCTGGTTTGGAGAGGATCTGTAGCCAGTTCAGTGTCTACATGCACAGGAGAGGCAAGGCTGAGCTACAAAGTATGTCAACAGAGAGTCGGTTGTTATCGTTTCCATAGTGGTAAGTGCAGGGAGGAATGCTGAACTGTTTACATTCTTTTTCTATGTAGTCTGCTTACATTTCTGATGTACTCCCCTTATCAATCACCTGCTGAATTCCTGCAGTGAATCACGTCTGGTCAAGCTGCAGGCAGTGGTTATTTTATACTCAGGTGCTGATAAAGTGTCTTTTTGCTTGCATCAGCTTCTGCTCCATAAACAACCTCATTGACCCATTTCTCCAGTACTCTAGATTTGAAAAGTGAAGGCTTTTCAAGGATTTTATTGTTAAACTGAAATTAACCTTCAATGTGCTTTAGCAGTAATGTTAAGGTACCAACATGGGACACAAAATTGCTTGCAATCCTCACTAATTTTCCATCACAGATGAGAAAGTTTTGGAAATTATAACCACTTATTTTGGGTTTTAAAATGTCTCCAAGGTTAAATTGTATTTCACCAACCTTTTGACGTCTATAGTGTAAATATCTACATATAAACTCACTACCTCATTAACTTCTGTCTCTATTAGAGCAAATTAGATACTTTAAAATAGGTGTGATGTCTTGTGCTCTAGAAATACCTGATAATCTCCTCTGACTAGAAAGGAAATCTGGATGATGAACCCAGATATAGATATCTACATTGCTCATGTCAAAATTTGGCAAAAAGACCGTGTCTGTCTGGGATTATATGTACACCCGTTAGGTGTAGGGATTTTTTTAAATCTGAAGATTGCAGGGCATCTGGTGCTTTCCTCTGGAGTAGTTTGGTGGAGGTCACAAAGAAGGAGAGGAAACATGTTCCTGCGTGGACTATATGTGCATTGCAGTATAGTAGTTCACCCATTGCTATTGTAGAGAATTCCGTACACCAAGAATTCGTTCGCCAACAAAATACATAATAATAAATTATAATAATTTTAAATAATAGAAATGCCTTTAAGGCAAGATTGGTGTTTCATTCTGCTTTCATTCAGACCTTGAAAACAGGGATGCATAGTCTGCTTCACACAGCTTGTTTGTATTGCACAATCTCTAAATGGGAAATAAGGTTAACAGAAAAAGATTACTTAAGTAAAATCTGAGCTGACATTCTATTGTTTTGGATACAAAATTTCTAGGAAGCAAAATGGAATTCATGGTTGCTCAGCCAAATGCCTTTCTGGCCTGTGGTGCAAGAAGTAGGAGGAATATTTGAAACGGTAGTTCAGTTTACATGCCATTGAGATATTCCAGATAAGCCCTGTCATGAGATTAACAAATGTAGACCTGTTCTACTTTCGAAACAACTAAATTTTAACAGCATGATTTGGCTTTCAAAAATGCATTAATAAAGTAGAATTTATTTTAGCAATGTATTTATAGATCTTTAAGGCTGATATCCACATTCAAGGTTGAATATTATTGCCTATGTCTTCATTCTTTCCTAAGCCAAGAAAATTTTACTTGTCCTGAGTAAGAACTAAACAGAAAAACATTAGTATCCTTCTAGAAAACTGACTGAAATAGGTAGCAGTGAATAGTGAGTCTAAACTATTCACGTACGGAAAAAATAAGTGATATTTGCATAAAACCACACCATTATTATCTAGAATAAACTGTACAAATATTATGAAGATTCTTTTCAGAAATATTTACATAAAACTACTTGATTTTTAATAATGTAACCAGACTTTTTTTTTTTTCAAAAAGGCTAAGGAAAATTTGTGGAAGTATTCATATTAATTGAGAGACATTTATTTCTGTAGATCTCAATATTAATTGTTGTCAATAGCTGCAAATATCAGAATTTGCAATCCCCTTTTGTTGTTGATTACACAGCTCTGTACCTGGTGATGTAGTCCATATAATACATATAGTAAATCCAGACCTTTGTGACCAAACACAATTTTTGTCTATAAGTGTCAGTTGCTGTACCAATGTATTATATTTCAAAAAATCCATCTCACTGTAGGGTTAACAGTAATCGTGTAATTTCTTCCTGGAACAATATGTATATAATAGACATTTGAGTAAGAGGTATAAAAGAACTCTTCCAGTTCATTCATTTTGAGTTTTGAAGTAGTAATTCTATGAAGAGATTTCATGATAGTGATTAAGTTTTGTGGCCCATTGTAGATATACAATCAATAGGCACAATATATATTTGATTTTGCAATTTTTTTACATGTCATTTTGGCTGTAAAAACTGAAGCCAGCTTCATAAAGAAACTATAGCTCTGTAATTGGAACAATCTGTGCAATAGTACCATGGCAGGAGGAACAAATGTCTTTTGGAGTAGCTCAGCTGAGTAAGAAATTGTGGGTTGAAAAGCTGCATGTTAGGGATTTATATATTCCCTCTTTGGAGGGAACAACTATTTTTCCATGTTTAGCAATGTACAGCAAAGCATAATTCTTCGTCTCAAGAGAGCACTGAATAATAAGGAAGAAAAAAAAATACCACAAAAAAACCCCACAAACTTGCCCAAATTGCTTAACTTTCCTCCACTTTTTTTCCAAAGACTGAGATGAGCTAATGGCTTTTATGGTTAGTGGCACACACATACAGCAAATTAGCTACAACACAGCATGTAAGGAGGAAAAATACAGGAAGTAGTCAGTGATAATAGACTCCATGAATAATTCCAGAGGTTAATTTAAACTGAAATATGTATTATCCCCTGCCCCAAGGATTTTATTGCTTGATCATTTGGTTTGATTCTTGGTGTCTTTTTGTCCTTAGCAGGAGTATGGAGACTTCCTGGAGAGCAGTAATGGGACTGTAGTCCCTCTCACTAGCACCGCATGTACTGAGAGCTGTTCAGCATTTTAAGTGAAGAAGCTGTGCTGCTGTGCACCCTTCATTCTTTTTTACCAGAGTACTTGCACCCTGTCTTGAGCCTAAGAATATTTATAGAAGAAATAGAGTCAAGTCCCCTGGCAATACCTATCGCTGTATAAAACATTTCTCTTTCACTTTCCCAGGTGTTGTTCCTCAATTCTCTTCCCTAACCACCCTTGTAGCATTACTATAAGCCACGTCATTCAGGGGCTATGACTGGATGTGCTGCAAAAAGGCAATGATTTACAATGCTTTGGTTCTTGTCATTATATTCTGTGTTATTCTATTATATGGGAGGAGGGAGTATATATATATATGTATATATCTGTAGTCAGTTACTTTTAGATCACTTTCCTTTTTTTCCCCCTCTGTCTCTTGATGACTCTTTAAACCTACTGCATCTTGTTTGTTATAGAAGAATTTATCTGAGAGGAAGAGACATTGATATTATTTCTAGCATGACTTATTACAACAAAAATTTCAATTCTTGTAGTTCATTTTCAAGCTGTGTGAGTATTGACTATTGACTGCTTAACCACAAATTCATTTATTTCCTGGAATATCTGACCAAAAAGAATGGTTAATTTAATTTCTGTTAATTGTACTGAAATTTCCTACCCTGAAATTTGCTGGAGCTAGAGGAAAACACAACGTGTAATGCTGATGCACTCATTCAAGTGCAAACTTTTTCATTTGCTGGTTATAGAATTCATAGAGAACTTTTAGTTGGTTTCAACAGAATAAGCTGAAATCATTTAGTATGACTAGGAGGGGAGCTGTTAGAATAAGACAAGAGCAGTACAAGCATGTGAAATTCTATTTGTCTCTGACACAGCCCAAGGGCCTCTGAGCTTCCTATTAGGAATCCATTCTCCGCTATGAAGAGCTAGAGACCCCTGAAGAAATGTTCATCAAAGGTAATTAGACTGCCATGGCTTAGTATTGTATCATTAATTATATAATTGCATTTGATTAAAAATCCTTACAATAGCAGGGTGTACTTGATCTGGTGAAACTAAAAAGAAAATAACAGAAAAAACTTACTCTGCGTTAGTAATTGTGAAATTATATGAAGGATCTAGTACTGCAACTCACAGTAACCAAACTATTATTCTGTTACAATGCTAGAAAATATCACTGTTTCAAACAGCCTTACGTTTTTTACCTCAGCCACTTTTGCTAAAGTTAGCCCCTGATTTGTAGAAAAAAAATGCTTATTGGTTTTAATGTAGAGTTTTTTCTAGTCTAACTGCCAAATTTTCTCTGAAAAAAGATAAGTATTTATGGTGGAAAGAAAAATTAATTTTGGCCTTCTCCTGACTCTGATTTGAGATTTTTTGTCCATACTTTGTGTACCCCATATAGAGGTCGAAGGCAATGGCAGCTTCTGAATTGTTATCCACAACATTTCAGTTCACTTCACGTGCTTTTAAAATGCTCTGAGCACTACTCTGTTTAAAGACTGCAAGTATAATTGAGAAATTGTGAATGTTGGCAAGTGATATTCTTCCAGCATCCTTTAACACGATTCTGGTCTCTGAACCTGTTGTTCAATGATAGCAGAGTTCAAGGAAACATTTCCAGAATGAACGAAGCAAGCTAGGTTGGATAGAAAGGATGCTGAGCTTTATGGAGGTGTGCTGAAGAATACCTCCTGCCCTCCCAGCCACAGAATATCTTCTAGCCCACTTTTATGTACTGATGCAGACATAGCCTGGAAAACTGTGCCATGGATTGGGACAGGCTAAGGATTTTGTTATCATTGCCCCAATTATTTCCTTAGCAGTCAAACTTTAGTTGAAGGGGAAGCTATCAGTGGGAAGAAAGAAGACTCTTTCCATGAAAAAAAAAAGAGCAGTATTTAGTGTTGCTTTAGCAATATGCAAGAGCCAAAGAAAGGCCAATAACCTTACTCAATGGGTAAGACTGTTCTGGGTGTTTAGGGCTGTCTTTGCAACAAGCAGGTGGGCTGCGCAAAGACAGGTCTGAAATCTCTGTTCCCCTGAGGGAAACAGCCTTTGACTGCATTGTTACTACTAAAAATAGAGATAAATGACCTTCTTTCATATTTGAAAAGTTAGCCACACTTCCTTGAGGGGCAGGAGTGTGACCATACTCAAACCACTGAAGGGAATGGTCCTCTCATCCTAAGGCACCGTGCATGGGCTTGGGCTTCCTCACCGTTTGGGGCAGTAGATGACCTGTAGTAGAGAGACCATCCTAATGATCTGATTATGTAGATGATCATGTTATTGAGGCCTTGGTAATATGTAGATTACTAGTATAGACATATCTTTTAAAAGCATGGTTCTTTTCACAGAAGTGTACAGATGCGAGCCAATGCATTGAGTGGAAGTCAATTACTACCCACACCACTATAATTAGGAAATGTGTTTGAGATCATCCTTGTGCCTGGAAAGTTCAGGGCAGCATTCTGCCTCCTGAAATGGAATGTCTTTTAGTGGTCTTGAGCTAATTGCATATTTATTTAAATAGCATTTATTAGTAGTAATGTATTAGAGTCATAAAGGTCAGAAAAAGAAAGACTAATATGTCTCACACCTCAGCAAATGCTATCAACTTTCATAGTATTTAATGCCAAAGGTTGTCTATATACTCAAGTATATGAAGTATACTGAAGTATATATAGGCAAAGATAAATAAATCAAGGAAATCCTCTATGAGGTTACCTTTCGTCTCACAGGCTGACTGATTTTAATAAAGTTAACATTTCAAGAAAACACCCCAAAATGTGCTCTCTGTATTAGCAATTTATCAGCCACCATTCATTTGGCTGGAACCAAATAAAAGGAAGAAAATCAGTGTCACTCTTGAATTCCATTCCATGCCTTATGTTAGAGATTTGTAAAACTGTCTCTTGCTGACTTGGAGATAAGTGAAATAACAATGAATTCAGCTTGAGGCAAACTGCTTTTCAAGCAGACCTGTCAGGAGACAGAAAGACAGTTCAGAGTAATTCATTCTTGTGCTGTGTCTCAAGCGACTAGCGAAGGAATCTGGCATATCTGAAACACAAATACCATTAACGTACTGTACAGAAAAAAGCCAAAACCCACCCACAAAACCCACCAAAAATCCAAACCCCAAAAATGCATCATGTTTCTTATTTGTAGAGGAGCACGAACTATGGAGTAAGAACAGAAACCAGAATTCAAGAGCTAATTGACAGAAAAAAAGGGTCCCCCTATAAAGTGCTTTTTAGAGAACACACAGTCCAGACTACGGTGGAGAACTGGGGTTAATCTGTTCTCTGTACTTTTATAAAATTTCTGCTCAAGAAAGCAATCTCTGGGGAATTGAGTGCAAATGAACTGTGAACGTAGAAATGAAAATAGAATCTCCAGTTGGAAAATAATGTGGATAGGAACAACTCGAAATCTGCAGAATCAGCTTGCAGCAATGTACCTACAACCAAGCAATTCTGACACAAAATCATTTTCCCACTGAGAGCAAAAAGCCTTTAACAAGTATCCCGACTGGATTTAGAGCTTCCAATGGTGCAAGGACTTCCACCTCATTGAGGTAGTAGGACCAGAGTCATAGATAAAATTGCAGACATAGGTATAGCACTACAGCCTTTTTCTACTTCAGAGAAAGGTAATGGGGTGTTCCTTCTATTTCTGGAAGAAACGTGAAGCATTTATGGCAGCAAAATGTATAACACAAAAAGAAAGTATGATGCCAACTTCATTTTTATATATATATTTATATATGACATTATTATGGATTGTGAGTTATTATTATGAAAGCCTATGAAATTCTAATAAATAACAATGAATGAAGAACACCAAATGGCCTCAAGGAATGCAACCCACTTCACAAAGAAAGACACTTTCCCTCTAAGAATTCCTGCGGAGATGAATCATCCACGATGTTACAGTACTTGGAACCATTTCAGATGTGGGTCTTATTTAACAGAAGGAAAAAATATCTGAAGAGTTTTAAAGCACAATTTGCTACCTCAGCTTGCTCTTAGAAGAGCAAACAACAGGGTGGGAAAAATGTGCCCTTCTGTCTGATGAATCACCACCTCTCCTTGTCATAGTTTTGGAATGCTAGTTTGACATTTTAAATGGGACTGATATTTAAAGCTTTCTCTGCTGGAACACATTAAGAACCCTCTGTTTGCAACTGAATGCCTGCTCCAGCTGAATGACCTGAACATACGCAGGAGCAAGGTGCTGCTGGACAGAGGAAAAGCCCTTTTGTAAAATATTAATGATACACCATGGAGCACCCTGGCTGAATCTTAAAGCAATTGTGCTCCTGACTAGTATCATTCTCTTTCCCGTAGAATGTAACTTGTGGCTGACATAAAGGGGAAAACCCCAAACAAACAAACAAACAAACAAACATATTAAAGATACAAAGTAGAGTCAGGGGAAGTTGAGGCCAACAGAAGAATATGTGATACACATGGAACTGATTAGTTATAGTAGCAAGTTTTCACTGTGTCTCTAGTATGGAGACGGAATTGATGAGAAACTGTGGCAGGCAACCATGTGGGACTGGTCATACATTCAATGTTTCCAGAAGGGAAACACGGATACGCTCTTGACCTGGCCTGAGATTTTCCCAGCTCCACTACTGGATTCGATGATCCCAAGGGTCTTTT
Organism: Scolopax mira; assembly: GCA_004320125.1. Taxonomy (NCBI): domain Eukaryota; kingdom Metazoa; phylum Chordata; class Aves; order Charadriiformes; family Scolopacidae; genus Scolopax; species Scolopax mira. The sequence continues at coordinate 64,500 of BJBW01005017.1, forward strand.
CCAAACTGAATGATTCTATGATTCTATAGACTGTTCTACAACATAAATGCAATAATTTTTTTCTTAACTGCTGTCAAAAGAGTTTAGAGAAATGCAAGATAAGAAAAATCTCAAATTAATGAGCAGATGAATTAAACTAATTTGACAAACACTTTATCAGAGTAAATAAAGCAATGGACAATAAAAAAAGAGGTATTCACTTTTATATTTTTCCTGAATCTGGAACAAAGGCAGGACAGACATCCTGAAAGACTCCTAATAATGATAAAAGAAGGAGGAGAACAAAGTTAGCATTGGATTTTACAAATCACCAAATCATACTGATAAATTACACAAAATATTTTTTGAGCACCACTCGAAGCATAAGAGAGCATGGAACTACGATTATTTGATTATTGAGGAATTTGGAGAACTACGAAAACTGACTAAGCAGCAAGCTCTAGAGTTCTTTAGTGACCTTTTCTTTTTTTTTTTTTTTTTCACCTTTTTAAATTGTGAACATAAGGAAAGAATCCAAAGAGAGTAGTTGCAGGGTGCTCAGGGTGCTGCCCTCACTCAGGAATTCACAGCATCACAGAGTCATTGGGGTGACAGGGACTCCAGGAGGTGCTTAAAACTGGGTTGATGCAGAACGCAGAAGAGGGCTTTGTACAGATGGGTCTTGAAAATGTCCACATATGTGGATCACCAAAACCAAAGATTATGGTACTCAAGGATAATATTATGAGTAAATATCACATTATGCTTGTTAACAGGAAGCAGGGCTAGATGGATAATTTAGATTGCGTATAGTGGCATTCTTAAATCCTTCTAAATTTGATTAGAAAAAAATAACTGAGAACAAGGTAAAAATATTACAGCAGAATGCAACATGTATCATACTGGTAACTCATCAAAAAATGTTATAGAAATATATGTGGAGGAAAGTAGGAGAGTAACAATTAATTCAAACACCAAACAGAAGCCTATTGTAAATGAAAACCAGGACAGTTTAATTAAGGAAAAGTAAAAGCAGAAAAAAAAAATTAAGTCAAATCTCAAGAGAGTTTTTATTAGTCAGGGAAAAACAAAAAAGTGTTCTAGAAATGTTATCAGCTGTAAGAAGAAGAGAGAGATAGTTTGCTCAAGGAAGTAAAACTACCAAGAGGTGGTGTCAGCAAGTCTGAAGGTTCTTACCTTACAGAAAGAGAATACATCTATACTTTTTATATTTATCTGAAAGGTTGATGGAAAATGTTTGTGTTATTTCTGATGGTTTTTCTAGTAATTAGATACATTATTTCAATAGCTGGACTTTTAATTTTTATGGCGGTCATTATGCAGGAAGTAAAAAGGAAAACAAAAAAGGTGTAGAGCTTTTTCGTCCCATTCTTAAAAATAATAAGATTATATATTAAAAAAAAAAAAAAAAAAGAAAAGCTTTTCTCATGCATTTTTTATAGGAACTGAGGCAAATACATCAATTATTCCTACTTCATCTAGGAAATGCTAGTTTCTTCTCCATCACTTTCAGTAAGCATTTCCCTATAGCTCTGCTAAACCACATATTTTCTTCATAATACTAGGACTGTGTGCATGAGCCCAAACCTGAAACATGGATGAATATTCCATAAAATCAAGGTATAACAGTGTCTGTGAAGTTTCACTAAAACTTAACTACAGGTACAAGGGGCTAGATAGGTAGGTCGGTACACGTCCAGGTAGATACACAGATAGCAAGCAAAGATTTAAATAGACATATCTGTATCTCACTACATATCTCCTTTCCATCACTGCCCTGGAAGGGACAGTTTAGGAGGTGGTAATCCAGAGATTTTATGGAACAGCTATTTTTTTCTTACTGTGTTAAACAGATAAACTTCTTAATGTCCTACAAGGTAGCAAGAAAACTGTCTACGGCCAGGGAGTATGTAACATCAAGTTTATTAATTCCATGTCACTTTTCAAAACTGCTGTTAAAGGTCCAATGTAAGGTCCAAATGAGACGAGGGACCATCTTCTGCACTGAGCTGTAAATGTCCATAAAAAAGTGTCTTTTCTGTAGATATTTGAAAGAGTGGTGCATTTGATGCGATCTGATTTTCAGCAGCTGTAACTGTTGATTTCATGCTATTAAACGCTGACTATAAAAAGAAGAAAGCATTTCCTTTTTAGTAACAATGCCTTTTGTAAAGTTGAATCACAGAAATACTCCAGTCAATTCATATGTTGGGTTATTTTCCGCTCACACACCTAAGCAAATTACTTCCTTATCTCACAGGGTATAATGTTCTTTCTTACATTGTTAAATGTATTGGTAACAGAAAAACAGATTGGAGTTTTGTACAAAAGACTATCTCTGGAGTGAATGCAATTAAATCCATTACTACATTTGTGGAAGCCCACAGTAATGAACTAAAACTTTAGGTGTGGTATTTCTAATTGTAATTAGTGTTGTTTTCTTGAATAATTTATTTTTCTAGCAACAAAAAGCAGAGGACAAAAGTTATTCTCGCATGCAGATCATTATATGAAAGGGCAGATTCTAATTATTGTTTTAAAAATGTGTTTACATGTGCTAAAACATTAAATCTTATTTGATTTTTGTTTTAACAGATAAACCATTGCAAAATAAAGCCCCAAACACAAAAACTTAATTTAATACACAAAAACATTACTCTCCTCTGCAAGGGAACGACAGCAGCAGCTAAATTAAATTCAGATACGTCCAGTAATTACCCTTTTGACCTTTAGTTTCAAATCCATTTCTCTGTATGAATCAGAAGGGGAAGGGGTAGAGAGAAGAGGATAGGAGAGGGGGATGAGTGGAAAAGTGGAAATGACACACTGTCTTTTGGTTAAAAGACATTTCAGGCTGAAAAATGGAAGTACTTCCAAAGTTATCTGGTGGATGGAATTATTTTTTTTTTCCTTAATGCTACTAGACACAACACTGCTGATATATTAGTGGCTTTGGTTATAGGGCCAGATTTTTTAGCTTAAGAGTACAGTGAACAAAATTTGTGCAAGGGTTACCTGGCCAGGGAAAACTGCAACTTGATAGATCTCGGTAAGATACACAAATGATATTTGTGACTGTGCATCCATCCTTGTGGAACAGGGTGCTGGGAAGGACAAAGAGAAGGATTATCCAGGACACATTTGCCTTGCTCAGCCCTGCTGCTTTTGCAGTGCCAGAGCCAAGCAAAAGCTTTTAGCAGGAATGTTGATCCTTTCCCCAGAAGTGATAAGCAGTGTTCTCTGATCCATAAACCTAATTTCCTTTTAACTAAAAAAAAAAAATCCAACCAAAAAACCCCAAAACACACAGCTGATTTTCCCAGCGGGCATGGTGCATGTGCACAGAATGTGTACGTAATTGTAAATGCAAAAGGATTCCACCCTTTAAAATGGAAAATAGAAACCTCAAAATAGAAAAAATCAAAAAATTACTTAGCTATATTATTGTCTTGTGTATCTATGGTGGTGATATGAGAATAAATATCAAAACAACAAAGTTCATATCTAAGAGGAAGTTTATATGGAATAAAACCAACGTAATCGTTTACTAGAAAGAACAGTCATTTATTTCCTGGCCTTTACATGCTTTATATTCCACCTCTTGATCTTGAACTCACACTACTTTTGTTTTTAGTTTCTTTGCATTTCATTTTATTGGTACTTTTAAGGGAATTGGAGGCATGAAAGGTGAAATAGCTGTAACAGTTTACTAAGGAAGGAACATAACAGTTATTTTTTGTGAATGAAATTCATCCATCAGAGATTAAAGAAGATGATTCACAGTCTTGTGCTGTGGATATCTAGGGGTAAAAAACACCCAAAGACTATAATCAAAAGTATAACAGAACTTGGAGATTCATATTAAATTAAAACAAATTATACTTTATACAAATAAAATAGGGACCTTTTATTTTCAGTTCTTATCAAGAGTGTACCAAAGATTGTATTAAGCAAATTAAAAGTATTATGAAATGTATGCAAGTTTCCTTCTAAAAAAAAAAAAAAGTGGGGCTCATACATAGGGTTTGAAATATTCATAACTTACATAAGCACTGAACAGTTTTTCTTTTCATAATACAAGATTGTTTTACATCTAACCTGCGATTTATAGACCAAAGTAAATGTGAACTCCCTAAATTTATGGTTATGAATAAGTCTAAACATTTCAACAAAAAATAAAGGTCAAAAATCCCACTATAAATATCTTAAGAAGGTTTCAAGAAAATAAAATAATACTATGTAGACATCACACTTGGAAAATTGTATTAAAAACTTACTGGTTAAACTTATGAAAAGCTGACACTGGGGAGAAAAATGGAAGTAAAATCATAACAACAATAGCACACAGCTGTGTGAAATCTCCCAAATTTTAAAATAAAAGCTAAAATAGGGAGGAAGTAGCAACATTCAACAAACATTTTCAATATTTTTGGATGAGCTTCCAACCCTGCACAGCAGTCATTTCTTGCAGTGTTTGAAATTCCAAATAGTGATTCTGAGGCTTGGATTATATACTTATATCACCATACATTTTGCACAGTCATATTATTGGCAAGTGATAAAATAAGTAAAAGATATGTACAGGTTTTTAAACATATGGCAAAACACCTTTTTGGCCTTTCTGCTTTGTTTCACCAGCATTTTTAGGAAGCTATTTTAGGAATTTACTGAATTTAAATTATAGCAACTGTGCTACTTAACCTGGTTTCTTAATGCATTACAGACACATTAGCTATGTTGATTACAGATACTGAGTTCGTGAAAGTACATAGTCAGGCAGACTAAAGAAATTTAGTAAAGAAAATGTTTTTGTGAACTCAATCATTGTTAAATACTAAAAATCTTACTATAAATTAGTAGGATATCATACTTCACTTTTCTTGTGCTAACAGATCTGCTATTTCTTACATTGCAAAAATTTGATGAATTAATGTATGTTATTAGCTTTTCAAAAGCAATATATGCACTTTTTCCTTTGATATATAAAAGCCATTGTATATTTCTCTCCTGAAATATTAATGTCATATATTGTATTAATTGTTAGAACAAGCTGGGATAGCATAAGAATTTTAGTTTATTTGAATCATGTACAGTGGAAATAATTTCTGTATTAAGCCCCATAGCTCAAGATAATGTGTAAATTTATTTGAGAAGACCTTGCTCATTGTGGCCTATATAGATGTGCTGAAATCAACAGATTTAATGTTACACAGGTAGACAACTGAATACAAACCATCTCATTACCTAAGTGTGTTTATGACAGGAATCCCTGATTTTGGTTAATAGATCAGCCAAAGCTGTAAGGAAGTTTGTGATATTATGAATATGCATGGCAAGAATAAACCATGTCAATGACAGAGACAGAGTTGATAAAGAGCAGCTCAATATCTGTACATAATTGTACAGTTTATTCAATCTTTTAAAAAATTTTATTCTTTTACTATAAGTTGTAAGTTTTAGTATACCATGATACAGCTAAACTAATGAGAAAGACTAGAAGTAATTTTGTAAATCTTTCAATATTTTCAACCTCTGAAAATGTGAAAAAGTCCCACACATCAAAACCAAAAATCCAAATCAGTCCTTACACAATCATCAGTAATTCCTTCCTAAATCTGTTTTCTAGGTGACTACTAGATCACCTTAGAACTAACTTGCAATGTAGAAGGAAATAACAACATGCAGCATTCCCATGTTACAATGATTTCTACACCAAGGGTATTGTATTGCAATATGCACAGATCAGTGGCCTTTGAAAATTACCATCTTGAGCCTTAAGATTTCTTTTTCTTATCTCTATTTTGGTTTATATTTACTTCCCACCCAGAAATTATTTTTTTTTAATTGTTAGTATGGAATAAACATATGGACATTTTGTCCTATTACATTGAGTACCACATAGTTTCAAAATTAAAGACTGTGCCTTCCTTGTTGATTTTAAGCTCCAAAGCCATGATAGAAAGAAAAGATAGGGAAAGCTTTTTGGTTTCATGAATGGGAAATAGAGTCATCATGGTTCATCTCACCGACCTTTGACTGTACAAAATTCATGTACCTGGGATCCACTTCCTCTCAAGCCTAATGAATAAATGGAAACTGGGACAATCTCCTCAAGGTGGTTTACTATAAAGAAATGAAAATCAGCAAACTGCTACTGCATGCATACACTTAGGTGTGATGTATCCCATTCAAGAAAAGCAATATTGGCAGAAAAGAAGCCTAGGTATCAGAGGAATCAGCTACTGATTCTCTAGCCAAAGTATATATTCAGTACAGGTCACTATGGAAAAAAAGGGTTTTGGAAAGTTGAAGAATAGTTAATTCTCACAGGTTACTTGACATCTCTGTGCCTGAGCTCCTCATCTTTAAGTTCAGGATTCTTCAGTGAATCATCTGAGATTTATGGAAAAACCACTTTACTGCAGGGGTTGTTCATTTTAGTAATATGAAGTGAAACCCTTATTGTTTCTGGTCAATAGTTTTCTGATTGCAGTGCTAGAAAATAGGCCCACCTGACTGTGTAGCATAAGTGATAGGTGAGTCTCGTTCAATCTGAGACTAAGGCAATTTGAGCAATTCTGCCCTCAGCTGTTTGGGTTCAGTTTCTACTGATTCCATTAGGAATGACACCTTGAAACAGACAAAAAGAGTAGTTGTTATCGGAAATATATGAATGTAGTCACACATATTAAAAAGCAGATGTAAAATGTATTATTTGTTCTTCTGAGGATTTGTCAATACTAATTTTATCAGGTTTAGTGCTGATGGTCCATCCTGAAACATGATGAGAGCACAGACTATGAACTAGAGGAACATTTAATCCAATTTTTAAGTGTTGAGCAAAAAATGAGAGCTGAATACGAGTGATTAGTTGAAATGCTCAGCACTGACAAGTTGACCTAACTGTACCTGTCAAAGTTGGGGCAGATAGACACTTTGCAGGACAGACCTGTGGTAAGAAATAGATGACATATAATCCTAGTGAGAAAGATTTTTGGGTCGAGGTTTTTGGTTTTTTTTAAACCCATGCACAGTCAGAACAGTAGCTTCCACTTTCTAGCTTTTGCTAGGGAAACTGGATAGAATCGTGGTATTTGTGCAATTGGATGATGTCTTTGCTCCCTTGAGTATGGGTTATCATTATGATGAGAGCTTTGCGATAATATTTGCATTCTGAACAATGTCACCACATTTTTGAGCTTTCCTCCAGTTCCACTTGAACACAAGCATTTCTGGAATATTGCCAGATATATTTTTGTGTTCATTCTTGGCCATTGAAAACAGTTTTTGCAGTATCTATTTTTCTTGAAGTCTTTTGTCCTATTACAGGTGACTGCCATGAACTTGGGTGGAATCATATGACACACAAGCATCTCAGAAGTAAAAGAAAGATGGGATTTGAGTTCTAATGGCTTGTGACTGAAAGCTATGCTTACATGTCTTCCCAACTTTTCTATTTGAATTGATGCTTTAACAAAAATCCCAGAGTCACTTTTTTTGGTGTTTTATTTTGCTAGTGATTGTCAGTATTACAACATTTACCTGTTTACTTGCTTTTGATAACCTGCCCCAGAAAGCCTGCCCAAAAGTGCAGAGGAAAAGAGGTCTTTGATTACAGCCTGCAGTTTATCCCATAGGGGTCAGTTCCTCACCATGCCCAGAAGAACCCAGTAGTTTATTTCAGGAATAGTGATCAGGCTTTGCATCCTGTCTTTTCCTGTGCCTACATAGGATGGGGAGAAGGTGGAAGGAAACAGTCTTGTCCTGATTTACCATGTATTCGCCACTGAACAACTTATTTCAGTGAGCAGCAAGTACCCGGAGCAGTGGGCTGATGGGTTCTCCTTTTGTTCTCCTGTCCTCAAACAAAACATCTTTTGAGAACTGTTTTCAGGATACCTGAAAACCTAATATAGTCACAGTTAGATGCAAAGTCTTTATTTGTTTGACAATCAGTCAAACAGCGACAGCAGTGTTTGAGCTTAAGAGGCTGCTTTTCTGAGGCACGCTATTGCAAATTTGTAAGGATTTTCTTTCTGCATTTTCAAGAAGGTTATAATGAGTAGACAGTGCCTGAATAATTACATACAATCTATTTTGATAAAATGATATCTGTTATGTGATAGACCTAGCAATTAAATAACTGCAATTAGAAATCTAGAGCTTTATTGCAACAAAAAATTTTTGAAAAATTATGTAACATTCAGTAATAAAAGTAAAGTGAATTTCAAGAAGTATTATCCAGACTCAAAGATTTTAACTTAAAGTGACATGATTATGTGAAAATGTCATTCTGCACTGCTAAGATTTCTTCCATATTTGTCACCTCTATGATGAGTGTTGCCACTTACAGTACTCTCTGGCAGATACTATTGTTTGTGCTTTCACTATTTTAAAGTGACCAAGGCTGACAAAGGCCGTAAGCCTCAGAAAGACTCTTTAGCAGATCACATGCATCCTTGAAAAATGTTGTTGTCTTCAGTAAAAGGCTGTACGTAAAGTTTATTATTCTCCAGAAGCAGAAGAAATTTGGGAAAGAATTTTTCAAGTAATCAGAAATGTTTTTTCAAAAATATTTTACCTGGAAATCAACTTCAAAACAAAATACAAACAAACAAAGTCAAACCAACAACAAAAAAGCAAAAATTAAACCCCCAAAACTATTGGATTTGAAAAATAAAACAAATAAAACAAAACAAGCAGACAAACAAAGTCTTCTCTGGAAAACATTCCAGCCTAAAATGGATTTTCTGATCTAAAAAACCCTTCACACTAGAATTGGATAGCTGGACTGAAAATAAGTCTTGTGTGTACAAAAACAAGGTTTATACTCCTCTTGAGTCTGACTTGGAATAGCAATGTTATCCAGATCCTCCATGCCAATAATTGCCCAATTGTCAGTCTCTCAGTAACTCACACAGCCACTTGCTCATTCTTTCCTAGTGGGATGAAGGAGAGAATCAAAAGGATAAAAGTTAGCAAACTCATGGGTTGAATTAAAAATAAAGCAAAAGTTGCAAATGCAGGCAAAGCAAAGTACGGAATTCATTCACTGCTTTCTATCAGCAGGCAGGTGTTCAACCATCTCCAGGAAAGAAGAGCTCCATCATGTGTAATGGGGTGACATGTGAAGACAAATGACATCACTCTGAACATCCCCCCACTCATCTTCCTTCCTCTGGTTTTTACTGTTGAACACAATATCACATGGTATAGCATATCCCTTTGGTCAGTTGGGGTCAGCTGTCCCAGCTGTGTCTCCTCCCCGAGCTTCCTCACTGGTGGGGTGGGATGAGAAAAAGAGAAGGCCTTGAGACTGTGTAAGCACTGCTCAACAATAACTAAAACACCTCTGTGTTATCAATACTTTTCAGCACAAATCCAAAACAGAGCACCGTACAAGCAACTATAAAAAAAAAGTTAACTCTATCCCAGCCAAAGCCAATACATTGATATTTCTTTCCTTAGGTGACCCAACAAGTAAAATTTCAAACAAAACTAGGGAATCACAACATTTTGAAATATTAAGTATTTTGCATATTTTAAATGAAAATTTTTGGTCTAGCTTTGGTTCACAAGAGTACAACAATCAGACACCAACTTATACAATCTATATACATATACGATCTATATACAATCTCATTTTACATCAGACTGACCACAAGTCCATCCACATTTATGAAAATCACAATTATATTTAATAACAAAAGCCCCATATATTATTTTCTTATTTATTTCGGCCAAAAGATTCAGGTGCATATAACAATAGTCTATAAATATTTAAATCTTGAGGTGAGAAAGGAATTATTTAGGGTGACTGTAATACACTTATCCAGGAATCACATAAAAAAAACTGTGAAAGAAACTGTGGGCTAAAGATTAGATTAAGAATTTGGTGATAAAATTTATGGAATACTCCCCCCTAAGGAATGCAATATATTAACAAAAATGGAAGGATTATGTGTGACACTAGAAGTTGTATGTGTCATAGATTATGCCATAGGCGGACTAGCCTTAACTTGTTCCCTTTGTTAAACTTTGATTTACTGATTATTAATGCATAAGTGGGAAATTATACTTTTCATTCATTGTATGGGTTTTTTTTAAATCCAAGCTACACAAAATACTAGAAAAAGTTCTATTTTTAAACTGTATTAACAGATTAGCTGTTTAGAATACTTTTTTACCTCTAGTTCTTCTTTCCATGACACATGTATACCACAGATCAAATATTGCTTTGTGAAGCACAAAATATTAAAAAGAACACAGCGATGTCTAATTCAAAATAATAGCCCTTTACTCATATTTTCTATGTGTATTTTGAACATCACATTTCATTCCAAGGCTAACTGACAGACAATGAATAAATTTCACCAGATTAAATTGCATTTTCATTGTCATGACTTAATATTGCTGGAAACTTGTCTTGACTTGAACTAAGACTTCAACACTAGAAAAACATTTTAAAATAAAGAAAAAGACTATGCTTTTTGGATTTGTCAGAAAATGGGAATTTTGAAAATAAACGTTCTTGCAAAATTTCTTGTTCAAAATGTTTGTATTTGTGGAGTTTTTCCAAATTAATTTTTTACAACAATTTAACTCTAATTCCATTCCAAAATTTCCATTAATTTTGGAGCTGAACTGGATTTTTTCTGCTGATAGACAAAATGGGTCAGGCAGTTCCCACAGCCTGAAAGTGTTCTAATTCAGTGCAGTGACACTGGTTACAATGAATCAGAAATGTGCATAGATTTCCCCATCTTTCCAAGTCTTTTCTCTCACTTGCTTAACTATAACACTAGTGCATTCTAGCACTAAATGTAATTGAATAATAATAATTGTTTCTGATTACCAGGTTGAAATATGCCCTTAAGAATTTTGCAGTTATTTTCCACTTTCCTTCCACCCAACCAGGTGCAGTGAACTGCATGCTTTGCAAGAAAACAGGTCAGTTTTCTACTCATTAATTTTCAAATAATGTTCAACATCATACATATTGAGAAGATAGGAAAAATGTGCTATATATCAAATTAGTCAGTAGATGCCAAATCATGCCCCCATCGCCCCCAGCCCATATGTTAGCTTGCTGTGCAGATTGTGATTAAATAAAGAACAGAGTCCTACTGTAAACAGGGAAAGCTGTGAGCTTAGTTTTGTTGAATCATCACATCCTTTCTGCTCCTTCTGATTTTTCATACGTCTTCTCCCTTCCTCTCTATTAAATGATGAATTTCCCAAACACAAGCTCCTAGTGATGTTGTATGACCAATGTATTCTCTGTGGGCTGCTGTAACAGCACAAGTTCAAGGGGAGGGGGCTTCTTTCTGCCCCTTTATAATTATGTATTGAAGCTTGTCAGGGAATTAGCCAATTATTTCATATGTTCTCATCTTTCGAAGATTTTCTTGGTATCAGGTTTAACAGTTTTGTCCTTAACTGATGTGCAGTGCACATTTTCAGTTCAGGTATTAAAATTTTAAGAGCTCATTAAAGACTTTTTCCTAACACAGTTAATTTATGTCTTGCCATTTACTTATATGAAGCACATGTGGCCACAGATGATCCTCTGGTAGAATAATTATTCCACATTTAGGAACTTATATAACCTTGCATTCAGCAATTGAAGGTAAGGTTATTTTTAGACAATTCAGTATTTTGCCAGAGTTAGCACATTATGTAAGATTATTGAAGATAAAGGAGGTATAGAGAACACCAGGCCAACTAAAATGTACTACAGAGAGAAAAAAATGTTAAACGGGATCAGCAAAATTGGCTGTCCACACTTGTATTTTATTATGACATATTTCAGAGCTAGTCTTAGAAATCCTACTCTTTCTCTCCCCTCAAGAAAGCTTAACTATTAGCTTTAGCAATTCGTTAATATTACTTTCCATTGACATGTCATAAGAGTAATGTTTAAGCAATTCTCACCACTGAAACTGGAAGAAATTTCTCCATAAAAGCTGACAACATGATATGACTCAGAGGTATACTCCAGTTTTTAGAATGGCCTCCAAACAACTGTTTTGACAAAAATTCCACAACAAGCTGAAATAATTGTGTTTATAATTGAAAAGAAATCAAAGAATCACAGAATGGTTTGGTTTGGAAGGAACCCTAAGGATCATTGAGTTTCAATCCTCCTCCCATGGGCAGGGACACCTCCCACTAGAACTGCATGTAGCATCATACTTACCAGCCTACATACAATTCATCTTTTAACCCAGATATGTGAAAGTATCTATACATGTTAGTTACTGAATTTCTTGTCAGATCAGTTTATGATGTTTTGACTTGAACATGAAATTAAGTAGTTAAGATTTTTACTATCTGATATTATCTTTAAATTAACAGAAATCCCCATAGTCTCTTACAGCTTCCTTGTTCCTGTTAGTCAGAAGATGCTGAAAGCAGGATTGTCTGTAAACCCTGGCCTTTGAGGAAGTCATTTCAGCTTTTCAAAGCAGGCACCCTGCAAGACTACATGGAATGATGAGGATCTTTGGGACTCAGTTCCCACATCTGCAAAGCACTATTCTACTCAAGTGTGTGAGCTTGCTAGCATCAGTAGAGCTACTCTGCTGATGGAAACCATATACATACAACTTTTGTATTTTCCAACCCACAATTTTCCTTTTTTAAGGTATGCTGTCATTTTATTTTTTATTTCTATTACTTAATGGCTGCTGAAGGTAATCTCACTGGTCTAAGCGTATCTACTAATGCAATCTATCAAGCTGTAGAAATTACACTGCAGGGGCTGTTTTCAGAATTGCACTGGATCAATAACACTAGATTGTTTAAGCACGCTCGCCTTCTTCCCACCTGCAGCAAATAGTTTGATTATCTCTTCACAGAGATTATAACGCAAGGTGCTGACTATGGTTTTAATTTTATTTGATTGATGGATTTAGATTTCAGCTGCACACTATCTATCTATGCTTATCCACCCACAGTTCAGTTGCCACATTGATATGCCTTTTTTTGCGTGTGTGTGTGTCTCATCTGAAGAGTGGAGATGATATAGTCGAATAATAACTCCCCAGTTTAATATTCTGTTGCACATCCCCAACTACAGTTCAGCAAATGCAAAGCTGAGAAGTTTGCTCATTACATCTCTGGGAGCTGTTATCTTATTGGCCTTAGAGTATGCTAAGAGAAAATAGGAGCTTCAGAAACTGAATGAAGAACATAAAAAGTTACTCAGTTACTGAGCTAAAAGAAGTTACTTACATATGAAAGAAGTAAGAAAATAAGCCATTTGCCCCAGGCTGCCTGATTTGTGAGGACCTCATTACATTACAACAAATGTGTTTTGGAGCTGCTTGTATTTTTTTCCTTCTATCATAACTTAGGAAGAATCATTTCAAGAGTGTATGTATTATGTCTCATACTCATGCTCTCCACAAATGAAATCAACTTCCTTGCTGGAAAAAAAAAAAAAAAGGAAAGAAAAAGCCTTGAAGCCGTGTGTGATGTCACAATATGCCATAATGTAATAAAACATTATTAATTTATACACTATGTTTTTATTGTACAGCACAATTAACATAGTTGCAAAGATAATGTTTATTTTGCAAAGAGAGATTCTTTTCCCACCAACATGGATAGAGATGCATAGATGGATAGACAGAAGGAATCCAGGAAGGCCCTGAAGATTTGTGACATGCCAGTTTGGCTAGGAATATAATCTACCTTGATGGGTTTTGGATGATAGCATATAGACAGCTGTATTTGAAGGCACACAGTCTCACAGTTTTGGCAGACAGGTGACCTCCTGTCATCCAGCTCTACATTAATAACCAAGTATAACTAAGCAATCATTTATATTTCCACATTCAGAGGCATCCAAAGAAACTTAAATCCAAAATACAAATTTATATTCTACAGCTATTTTTTCAGTCAAAAAGGAGGGGGCTAAAAGAAAGGACCATTTGCTGAAATGCTACATTTCCCCTTCAATCTGTACATTCAGATAATACTCATGTGTGATGATGTGGACATTCATTAAAGTAAAAACTTAGTTTTGTCCAGTTTGTCATCATAAACTAACACACAGCCCATATTCAAGTAATATCTTGAATTTCTGTATTTTATACTTCCTTTTCCTTGAACCAGAAGGTTGAAAAATATTTTAATTCTCTATTACATACACACAAAGTATTGCTATTTTCTCCTTGTTCATTTGAGATCTAATATCCTGTCTACCCAAGCTGTGAAATGAAACCCTAGGTCTCCAATTAAGAGTCAATCACATAAATCTCGAGACAGAGAAGAAGCACAAACACTTGCTCACAGTTTCATTTTTACATTACGCCTTTAATTGTGATGACCTTTCTCTGTGCACTGCTTCAGTATTGAAATCATGGACTGGAATGAATTCTTTTTATCTTTACATTAGATTGGCATAAGGCTGCCATTTAAGTTGCTCTTTATGACAAATACCAAAAGCCAAATTCTGCTTATACAGTGGTGTAAATTTAAGGTCTTTCTATTGAATTTCATGTGATATTAATTAGTTCTGCCTGAATCACTGAGTTTCTCTTTAAAACATGTATACAGCGTGAGTAACAGCAAGAAGAGCAGGTTTTAATAAAATATAAGTTATATACAGGCAATATTCCTTTAGTAATTAATTACCTCTTAATCAGAAAAGCAATTAAAGGATATTATTAAAAATAGAATGTACTTTCAAAAATTATGAAAGATAGATATTTTTACAGGATTATGTTCATGAAATAAACATGGACAATCTGATGAGAAACATAAATGAAATAACCATGGATGAAATAAACATTGCTATGAACATGAAATAAACATGGACCATTGAGCCTGGAGAGAAAAGGGGTCCAAGAATGCTGATTAATATTCAAGGATCACTTCCTCCAAGCTCAAGGCCAGTCAAAACAAGAAGAAGGGAGCCAGTTAAAAATATCAGGAGGACAGTGCAGAAGAACACAGAGCTCTTGTCAAAACTCAAACATGAAAAGTAAAAATACAGAAGTGTACAGTTCCTAATTCCCCAGAGTCAGAGAGATATGGAGCTATTGGAGAGAGACCAGCAAAGAGTCACTAAGATGATTAAGGGACTGCAGTATCTCTTATATGAGGAAAGGCTGAGAGAGGGGACTGCTCAATCTGGAGAAAGCTCTTGGCAAACTCACAAATGCCTATAAATATCTGAAGGGAAGCTGTAAAGAAAACAGGTACAAGTCCTGGACACTTTGCCTCATGGACAAGAGGCAATGGGCACAAGCTGAAACACAGGAGGTTACATGTGAGCATAATGAAACACTTTTTTACTTTCATGGTGACTGAACACTGGTTCAGGATGCCCAAGGAAGTTATACAGTCTCCATCCATGGAAATATTCAAAAGCTGTCTGGGCATGGTTCTGCACAACCTGCTCTAGTTGCCTCTGCTTGAACAGGTAAGTTGGACCAGAAGACCTCCAGAGGTTCCTGCCAATCTCAGCCATTCTGTGATCCTGTGATTTCAGTAAAAGATCTAGCCAATTCAATATAAAGCTCAGCAAAAATTCCATTAGGAACTGTAAATTAAAAAAAAAAATATCCAATATCAAGATTGAAAACCATTAAACAAGTTTGGGTTTGTTTTTTTTTTCTGTTAAAGACATTGTCCAATCTCACTCTACTTCTAACTTCTAAACTCACGTTTCCTTTTGAAAAGCTGTGTGACAGCTCAAGGTTTGGGGGTTTTGCTTGTTTCTTTGCTTGCTTGTTTCTGTCAGCACACCAACATTTGGACTGAAGAACTTTTACACCCACTGAGTCAAGCTTAAACCAGCCAAGGCTACAGGATTAAGAGAGTCTGTGTAGAGCTTGTATAGAGCTGAATTCATAACACACTAATTAGTATGTTACCGTTATAGCAAATGGAATGTAGAATTCTGCTTCCAATCTTAGGGGTGCTTATTTAAAAATACTGTATTTTTTGGGTTGAAATTTGAGGTATCGCAAACATCCTAAAGTTAGTTAGAATTCTTATTATTTCAAAACTGAATAGCTTTTCTCCACAGAGCATCACACAAACTGTTATGTGACATGATGAAAGAACACAGTCATAAGTTGTAGTAATACTGTAAATTAAAAGGTTTTACAGGCAAATAGTGATTCTTAGAATGTGAGGTACAAAGTATAAAGCAGAATTAATACACCTTGTGCTGTAAAATAGCAAATCTGTGTCCCAAAAGGCTACAGGATAAAGGAGAAAAAAAAAGAAAAAAAGAATTAAATGACTAAAAGATAGATCTTTAGTGGTCGTTAGCCTAAACACATATTGGAAGGAGTGGGATATATGAAAGTTAAGGTCTTATTTTTACTAATATTCTTGGCACTAAGAAAGGCAGTAGAATCTGTTTATAATATATAGTTGGCAGAACACAGATGCATTCAAAAGAATTAAAGCATGATTTGATTAGACTTTTTGAATGAGCTAATGTAACACTCAAAAACTACAAAGTTCATGTGAATTCTAAAAAAAGTAAAAAAAAAAAAAAGAGAAATTCTAAAAGACAGATGTCAGAAATAGTTTTTGTATTTGACATTCAGTAATTCTTATGTCTAATATCATTAGGTCAGATCAAAGTTCTCTGTCAGTGTCTCAGACACTTGACAGGAGAGTGGACCTGGGACATTTCAATGAAGTAATGCTTCCTTTGAAATATCTTCCCTCCTCCAACAGATAGGTGTTTAGGGGATTCCAGAATGTAAGTTGTGTCTGAATTGTTGCTTTTCACGTACTCATATATTTATCTAATTCTTTTTTGAACACGTATTTACTTCTGGCCCCTGCAATATTTGGTTTCTATGGATGTGTTCTAACTGCTAAATAAAAAAAGGTCATAAAGTGATATTGGAAGCAAAGTGTTATGGTTTGTCTTGTGCCCTCTTAGCTTCACAAGTATCTTGATCACATAACACTTGGACTTATGGACCCAAGTGGTCCCACATGACACTGAGACAACTATTCTTGTGTTAGCTTGGTTCAAAATGTCTGAGATAAAGTTTGGGTTGTGCAATACCAATGAAGCTCAGTATAGTAGCTCTCTACAACACAGAACAGAGGGTATTCACTGCCTTCCCCCAGGTGTAGTGTGACAAGAAGAGCAGGCAGAATGTTTCAAAACATAAATCTCTGTTGTGACACGGAATAGGGTAGTTAGAATCAAACCGCGTACAGGACCATCTATATGACCTTTGTGGAAGGTATTTCGGTATCTTCGGTATTTCCAAAAATTCTAGTTTTTGTAGAGAACTTGCTGCACCAGTCCCAAACTTAGGCTACAGCTGTGATACAAGCAACATAAGGAGCAATTATCAGTGTCATTGCTACACCATGGCTGTATTTACAGAAGTAAATAACATAGTCCAGAGTCCTTTGTCTGGCCCTGAAGATCTAGTGCAGATGCTGTAATTCTCTTCATACCTCAGCTGGGCTGTGGTCATTCATCCCACATGTGGGACACAGCCTATAGAAAAAGCATGAGTTCATGATCTTACTATTGTTTAATAGGCTGAGCCTATGCATTCAGAATTGGTCTTATACAGAAAAAGTGTTTCTTTAGTCATTGAACTTATCATTAATTAGTTTGGGTGTGTTTTAACTTAATAAAGTTAGAAATATAGAGCAAATTCTCTAATCATCTTCTCCATAACCTTCACAAAACTACCAACTAGCCTTTCCCACTCGTATTTTCTCAGCTGAAAAGCTTTAACTATTTAGTATTTCCTCTAATAATCTCATTCTTTTTTTTCACACCCTTACAGTTTTCCTTCAGCTTTTTTTTTTTTTTTTTTTAGATAGAGTAACCTTCTGTAAATCAAGGTTAAAAGGTTTTTCTTGTATGAGATTATATTGCTTGTTGCAAGCTTTGATTTTTGAAAACCCCAAAAGCTTTATAGCTTAGATCCAATAAACTATTTAAATGTATCTTTATGCATCTCATTATGATTTTGGGGTAATTTAAGCAGAGTTCTAATGAAGCTAATCATATATCTAAGGGTAAACAAATATGCTTTCTTGGCTTCAGTCTAAAAATCCAGATCAAGCCCACAACAGCAGCAGTAGTGGAGAGAATAAGGGATAAAATTACCTTCTAAGTAATATTTTTTAAACATTTCTTATGTCAGTTTTATACATGGATAACTGTCCTTTTTGGCTTTTCAGTCCCCTTTTGTGTACTTTTGTTTTCACTCTACCAAGCCAATGATCTAATAATTATTAAAATCAGAGAAATGTGAGTTGACTACAATAAAAGCTGATATGGCTTTTAACTCTTTCGGAGAGGAGTCAATTAGGGTTTTTTTTCACATTGCTTTACAAATAAACTATATGTCTAGAACTAAACCAAATCCGTATTCAGAATTTATCCATTCTGTAAAGCTCAGTTTTGTATCACAGTCAAGATTAGGAATCTCACACAAATCATTGGCTACAACAGCATCATTCATCACCCACGAATAAGGCCACCTTGCCCATCTGAGCTGACATCTTAGCAGTTCCACAAAACTATTTATCTGCACAGTCACCTCTGCAGTTACACTGCAGCAATATACTCATCTTCCAACTCTGCTAATAGAGCTGTTCCAACTACAATTACACCTTCTAAGTTCAAAGCTCAGACTTTGCCCTAGGGAGACACTGAAGAAGAGGAAAGCTACTTACAGTCATATGAAGCATATGGATTTTTCTACTGTATTTTTTAGCTATAGATTGCTTGGAGAGGAGTCTGAGACAATCTTGAGCTTTTGTTAAAGAATCACACATTGGTTTAACAGTTTGATTAATTTGGTCTGACAATAGTAAGAACACTACTAGGACTATCAGGAGAATTAAAAGGGAGACTGGACATGGAGTTACAGACAACTGAAGAGTTACATGAAGAAGACATGGGGAGGCAGAGTGTCTTTAGTTAGACAATATGAAGAATGCTGGAAAATTTCTGACACAATGAAACGTCAGACAGAAGCCTGATTCTCCACAGCATCTCTGGCAAAGAATATTCTTGCCTTATATAAGTGATTGTTAGCTTTTGGAGACATCATTTCTGGATTTTTTTCTCATTCCTGGGGCATGCTAATGGCAATCAGCGTACATTGACTTGTAGAGGTGAGGACAAAGTTGAGCACTGTCATCATTCCTCTACCTTCTTGTTAGCTGAAACAGGAGTAATAGGAACATTAGATTAGTATGTCAATGTGTGAGAACATATCAAATTCCAGGAAGACAAAGAACATGTTCAGGCTAGGTTTCTTAGGTTTTTAAACTATGTATTACAAAGAAAAGAATCACAGAGATTTACCAGAGATGAACATGATACCTGTATGCAACAACTGCTTAATGATGTGTTCTTTTTAGCTTGTTACACTAAACATGTCCTGAAAAGATGGCCAGAATACACTCAGGAAAGGACATAGCAACAGAGGGTTTCTGGGGAGTTGTGTATGTACACAGACATTTAAAAAACAAATATGTTGTCTTCTTTTCTACAGCTACTGAAGTAGTCAGGAAGTCTCATTACCCCAATGACAGTAGAACACTTACCAAATTTAATATTCTGATATATTTTCCATTTTTCTTTCTTTTGAAAACCTAGTGTCATACATAAAGACCTTAGATAACCATGAGTACAAATCCTACAATACTAATATGTCTCACAGAACCCTTGTGATCAGAGGGAAAAAAATCAAGTGTTTCCATAATGTGTACAACAGAATTTGGAGAGGGAAAATCAAATTAATTAGAATATCCCAGGCTGCTATGCAATTAAATATAGAATTGGACAGAGTCTTAGAAAGTCATCCAAGAGGAAACCAGACTTAGCTGAGGAGGAGCTGCTCTCTCATATAATAGGCAACTCACTTTCCCAGCCTTTAATTTCTAAAGAGCCCATACCCACCCATGTCAGGTTACCAGTTTTGGGAGCTATCCCACGAAGCCTTTGTGATCTCAATGGGATCATAGCACTGCAACTGCATGCTGACCTCCAATTCTTCCTGTGTTTTCCTCATGCTGCATGTAGCAGTGTACAAGCATTTCAGAGGCATCCTGTCATACAGTTGGGATGGATCCTCTTCCATCTTGTTATGAAGATTTTGTCGTCTCTCCTATCCATGTGACCCTACACACTTTGCATGCCAACCCATGAAGATGTCCATGACATCTTCACTTGTCTGGGCCATTATCTCCCTTTCCTGTTGCTCCCCATGGGGGCATCCCACAACGGTTCATTCTACAAGTCAAAGACAGATGGAAATTTCTAGCCCTAACCCCCACTTCTGTATAGGAAAGACAGTGGTTATTTTAATTATTTCCTTCAGCTCCACAATTCTAATGAGTACGAAAGTTGCTTGGTGGTAACTTACAGTGTCTTCGCAGAGGCTGTTGTCTATCAGAAGTTTTTAATAAGTCTCTAGGCAACCACAAACACCTACATAGGTAGCAGTTATGCCCTTATTTTTCTAAAGTACTTGCTGATTTTTTTAAAGGGACTGTAAGGTGATAGGGGTGTGAACTTTGGAAATTAATGTGGCTCTTATTTGCATAAGTGATGAATTCAGAGACCACAGATGGTAATGAACAACATTTTTCAGGGAGCTCTGCATATGTATGTGAACATGTGGGTACCATGATATATATCTTATTGAGGGGTACTGAAAAGTCAGGTATTAATACCAAGTTCTTGTCTAGAGTTTATCTGCCTTCTCCTCTTAATTATTTAAAAGATATCTCATGGATGAATTGCTATAATGGTATAACCCGTGATGATACCAGAGTATCTGATATATTTTTGATATTTATTAAAAAAGAAAAGATGTTGATTATAAGATTCCTTTAAAGAGAGCATAGAGTCTTTGTCCTTAAATGTCATATAGACCGATGAGGATAGAATGTGTAATATGAGAAAAATATTTTCTAGCTAGAAACTCCCTGGATACCAGTATTACAAGTTTAAAGTACAACGAAAAAAGAAATTCCAAAGAAATACAAGCTATTATTTGTTGTAAAATGCCAGATATCTCTTTCTGTGTCCCTGAAAAGTTATTGAGCATGTATGCAGCTGTCAAGCTGCCTTCATCTGGATATAATAGATATCATTATGGTTATCTAGCTAAATTAAGCCCTGCCAAAAAAAATGCAACACTTCCAACCTTGTTCTCCCCAAACTGGAAAAGATGATCACAAAAGATCAGCTTTGATATTTTTATCAAGCTTCAAAACATGTTCTTTAGAAAGTGTAATAATAAGAGCTTTCATATACAACGCCAGGTGAATGCCCAGTGATGACATATGCATCTTTCATGTTGGAGAGAAATAGCTGGGATTGTTCATTTCTTGATCAGCATAGGGACTTATTTTCTTATTTAGAAAACAGACTGTATAAATAATAGTGCATATATTGGTATTGGTTGCCTTTAGCTGAGACGGTGTCAATAAAGCTGTTCACCAGAAGGAAAGTTTTAATTAGTGTTCCCAGAAACTTAAGGTATTTGGGTAATCTTCCTGAACAAAGCCCACCTGCCATGTCACAGGGTGGTCTGGTTCATGAATATACATAGAAAAGAACATTTGATAGCTGGTGAAAATGACATTGGTAGTTTGTAAACCAGGCTGCAGAAAGCTGAAATCTTCCTGTGAAAGATTTTATTTATTACTTAAAAAATACTACTCGCTTACATACAGAGGTATCATATCTTTTAACAGAAGATTAAAAAGGTCCTGCTACATTTATATTCCTTTCCAGAATACTCAGCATTTCTGCATGATCAGCCCTTTTCCTTTTCTTGTTCCACCTCTGTAGCATTAATCTTCTTGGAGTAACTGCTCACTTGCTAAACATATCCATCAGCGAAAGATAACTATAATATATGACAAATGCACCTTGAGAAGAATTCATTATAGACATCAATCTGACATCACAGGACAGTGATGGGTTAGCAGCATCTCTTCTCCAAGAACAGGTTGTGAAATCAGACTAAGATAATTGCATGTCTTATCTAAAATTCTCCCACCTAAATTGATACTCTATAGATGACTACTGAACTGTTCCTCCAAAGCCACAAATCTAAATTAACCTCAAGTGCAAGAGAGACTTAGTGGCTCTGCAATAGAAGTTAATATAAATAGAGAAGTTTAAAATCTCTTCAGTACTGAATCTGTTATCTTAATTATTTTTTCTTATCAAAGTAAGTATAAAGTTTGCAAACAATACAACAAAGACTTAGAAGGTATGTCATCCTGCCACTTTTGTTTCCTTTTTTTTTGTCCTTTTGCCAAAGAGAAATCAGGAATAATGTTTTTTTCCAGGTTTCTCAGTTCACAGAGTTATTAAATCTCCCTCATTAAAATATTCTCTGTCATGGTTATCATGGGGAAACTGAAGACTGCTTGTGCTGACGGTCAGTGATAGAAAACGCTCATTTTTCTGGGTCTAACTGTGCTAACCTCAAACGAGGGCAATTTTAGGTGAAGCAGATAAAATACTGAATTACAATAAAACTGCAAAAATGGTTTAAAGGAATGGTTATGTACCATTTAAAAACTTTTTATTTCTCTTTCCTTTCCATTTTTTTAATACCTGGCCCACATATCAGATGGACCTTCAAATGGAGTAATTTTTTTTTTTTTTTGGTTAAAATAGAAAATAATTCAGATGTTGGAAACTATTTAATAATTAAAGTAATTATATATAGGAATTCCATGTTGCAGGAATGCCTGCAGCAGTTCCATGTCTGTATAAAATGCTGTTCCTCCACAGCAAGGAGGTTTGTTCGTCTGAAAAGCTGCTTTACTCTCCAACTTAATCTACATCTGGTATAAGCATCAGTTGGGTTAAAAAATAAGTGATGAATTATTTGCTGAATAAATTGTGGAGACTAGTATTAATTCAATAATATGTTATTGCAAGGAACTTCTGCTGTTTTTTTCTGAAGGTCTTTGTTTCTGTCATCTATTTTCAGGACTCAGAGGTATGTTGTTTAAAATCACATGAAAATCTACCTTATTTCAAAGCTTTAAAACTTTTTTATCACATCATGTAGTGACATTTTCAGCAGTGACAAATTTCAGCTATGCAGTTGGTACTAGCTTCATTTTCAAAGTGCAATGCACTCCTAATCAATCCTACTCTGCTCAAAAGTTGAAAGGTAAAAATCAATTGCCACTTTTGAATAAGGTTAAGCCTTTGTTTTAGCTCTTCAAAAGTACTGTTTTGTACAGTTTAGTTTATGGTTCTGGAAAAAAACATACACCATAAACACTTACACCTTGAGCATATTTAGAAAGCATGTCTGTTATGAGCCAATCTAATAACAGAGCCCCAAAATTTCTCCTTACCACATTTTCCATTCCTCCCCCCATGCAATTAAATTACTGCTGAAGGCAAAAATAGTGCAGAGAACTTAGAAATATTGCCTTCATGGCTCCTGAAAGGCCTTTAAGGCACCTTCTTATTTCTCTGCAAGCACTTCTATATTGCTACTCATAGCATAGTTTGTGGAGAACAGGCTAAAAGAAGCTTTTATTCCCACTTGTCCTGATGGGAGATGACTCGAGAATGATCAGTAGCCTTGGTAGCACTGAGTGCTGCAAGAGAAGGAATTGGTTACCTATGGGCCTTGAAGTTCAATGCTGTTTTAATCCTTACTCTAGTTCCAAGGTAAAGTACTATCTGGTCTTTTGCCTTGAGCATGAAAACTAACAATGTTGAGGGAGGACTTTAACACTTCATTCCAAAATGAACCCTGTCCAAGAACTGTTCGACAGATGTCATTTTCCTTGTAGTCTTTTCTCCATAGCCTTGTTAACACAAGAGATTGAATTTGCACCTCAGGGACTCAAACTTTATTATGGAACTGCAGGTAAAGTTCTTACTTTGATCAAATAAAAAAATGACAAAGAAATGCCCTAACTTATAGTTGTACAGGGCAATAGCAGAGAAGAAAGCAGGTTGAAATTCTGGGTTATCTTAGTCAAATTATACCCATATGTGTTTGAAAGAGGTGCTACCCTCAGTTTACTGCATATGTGTTACTGTTAACAGATGCATATCGTGTTGCTCAAGAGGTAAATGGCAAAAAGAGAAAAAATAGTAGGCTCATAGCTGTTACTGCTGATGTCCTCCACCACTGAGCCTCAGAAATGAGTTAAATCATTTGAAGTGTAAGATTCAAGAATATTTAACTGTGGAGTTATATGGCAGTTTAATCCTCAGTCTAGAATATTTGTTTTATAACTGCAGGAAAGAAATTTTATTTACTTAGTGAATTATAGTGTTCTCTATAGAAGCCCAGCTGAGCCTGGCAATATATTGATAAGGAAGCCAATGATGTATCTATGTCTTTTAAAGAATAAAAGTTTGCATCTGACTTTGTGGTGCTTCCTTTAACAGTTCTCAATATTTCCTTCCATTGCTGGATTTCTGATTTTTCACACTGCATGTGCTTTAATTTGAAAGCCCTGACAAGGAAACCCAAGAATGGACTAAACAATAATTTTGGTCCTAGGGCTAAACTCAGTGTTTAAGGTGGGAGTCAGTTGGTACCATTGGGTTCAGAGACCATACAGTATTTTTAGGATCTGATAAAATGAGTACTTATTCTGGATTTAAGGAATCCTAGTGAAGAACCTAAAGTCTCTTAAGAATGCATAATGAAGATTAAAAATACTATGATTGTGCGTAACCTAAGGAAAGAGAAAAGTTCATGAATTAATTCACCACTATCTGCAGAATAGTCTATAAAGGATAGCATTTGTACACCATCCAAAAAGTTCCCTTGATTTTGATGTAAAATAAACCATTACAAGTGTGCTTCCAGTTGAGAGGTAATGAATTTTTACAGATACTCGCCATATATAAATTTCTGAGATTACAGAACGAACCATTAACATGCCCTATACAAACCGCCAAGGCCATGTCCAGCTGCTCTTGATTTGTTTGTTGCCTGTGAAGCTTCTGGGTCAACAGAACACAGAATGAAGAATTCAAGGAGCATAAGACTTTCCAGTTTTCCCAAATTTTAATCATCAACATAATATTCATCATAATGTTTCTTCTAAGAGGGATCAAAAGCAAAGAATATTGCATGGGATAATCAGCATAAAGAGAGTACACTGAGCAAGATATTAGCAGTTGCTGAAATGAAAAATGTATTCAAAGGGAATACCTGATCTATTCTACCAAAATATGGTAGAATATGGAATTGTTAGAATATGGACACTATGTTTCCAATATGTTTTATAGCCAGGGAAATGGAAACCCACTGTGGCACTTGTCTCCTATCTAAAGAGATGGATATACCACACAGGTGCTTCCCATCTAATCCGAGTTCATCCCTATCAGTCATAAAAAAGTTTAAATTTCTCATTTTAAAAGTACACAATTTTCTATGTATGTAAAGGTAATAGCCTGATTAATATTCATATAGCTCATCTTGTTAACTACTTCATGATTTACATAGAATATATAATGGGAAATTATTTTGCCATTTGACATAACTCAGACTGTGTTAAACATAACATGTTCTCTCTAGTCCGTGGGCTGAAATAGAGAGATAATTTCCTATATTGCATTAGTCTAAGAGACATCAGTAGCAGAGACTTCTCACAACTCTAGTGTATTGGTAGTTTTAGACACTAAAGAATGATCCCAAGCTCAGATTTGTCATGTCAAGGTAAAAACACCTTTATGTATAAAAAATATTTTGCATTTTTACAGCAACCTTTATCAGAAAGTATTTTACATTTTTACATTTACATATTTTACACTTAGCTTCATGATAACTCTATAGTACAGGCAAGAATGCTTTCTTTCAAGTTTTTATAGCTTCATGGCACTCTGTCTATGGCTTCCAGATACTCACAGGGTTTTCTGCAGATTCTCTTTGTGCACGGTTCCAAACAGCTGTCTAGCCCAGGAAGTGAATCAAGCTCCATAAAGTTTGGTACCACTTCCATCCTTGGTGGCTACCCAGTTATTTTTATAACCGTAAATATCTGAGCCTTGAAAAATTATTTCTCCAAACCCTGAGTGCACCCTGGTCATCTTGAATTCCTAAAGAGGAATTTACATAAGAGAACAAAAGGGACATTTCCTTTATAACACAGAATCAAAGTGTCATTTCCTAGTTGAAAAGCAAAATCTTATTTTACTGATTCATTGTTTAGTGTAGCAAGGAAACAGCTGAATAAGTTCCCCTCACAGACACACACACATTCAACCCATCATACACGCATACTGGTGGTGTTCCCTGTCAGAACAGGCACATTCTTATCACTTAGCATCTGTTTCCTTTTTTCCCAGACTTGTTTACCAGCATTTTCATTGAGAAGCTTCCTTATAGAGGATAGGATTTTTTTTACTATCTCATTCACTCACGATGGAGTTACACCTCCCAGCTGCAGTTATTTTAATAGCTCTAAGAGTTAGGTACATAATTTTTCTGTGTGACTCATATCCTATCAAATAGTGAGCTAAAATGCAGTACACAACTTTTGCAAACAAAGCTGTTTATAGTGACAGATAATTTAAAAAATGTTCTTTTAAATGATGATGCTTCATATTCTTTGGCAGTGAAAAGACAATGATAGAATTAATTATTCAACCTAAACCAAAAGATATTATATAATAAACTATTAATAATACACATGGCCATGATTTCTGTTATTTTAACCAGTTAGAATGTAAGAGCTTATTAAAGAGAAAATAGTATAGATGAAAAAAGCTCACAGTAGCTATGTAAAGGTTGGATTGAAATTGCTATTTCTAGCAGTTTCCATGGAAACTACAGGCCTAAGCAAACCTCTGGACAAAAAGAAGATTTTTTTTTGTTGTTGCTAAGCATTCTTGAGAAAATCCACACTAGCATCATAGTAATATATAACCAAACCAAACCAGTGGTTGACTAATGTATAGCATAGAACCATTGTGTTTACTTGCAGAATATTTTAGAAATGAAACTTCAGGCATCTCTGTGACCTTAAGATTTGGAGCTGTACAATTTTTAGATTTAACATTACCATTATGTTCAAAGTGAATCAACACAGTTAAAAACCAAAATTACTCTAAGCACCTAACAGGTGGACAAATTTTTACCTTCAAAACATACTTGATAATCTTAGTACATAAGTAATTAATTATTTTTTGGTTTTGATATGATCAGTTACTTCTAGTGTCATTGAGCTTCCTCCCATGAAAGATCAGTGTAGCTTGCAAACTTGAATTAATTAATGACTGATGAAATTAATGCTCTTTAGCTTGCATCCTTTTATTCTCTAAGCTTTTCCTTATAGTGAATATAGGAATTTACACCTACCATGGACAGTTTTACCGTCTAAGAACCGAAAAATTCTTTCTATAGTAAAGCTGAAAAGTAGGGCAGGTTTTTCTTTCAAACAAAACCAGAAAGTTTTTTAATAAAGAGATATATGTTCAGACTCCAAATTTTTTATGTTCACAAACCAGTTTTGATTCTCTTTCTGTTTCTGCAGCCACACAAGCCAGCCTTCAGATTTCTGAAAATTCAGATAATTCCACAATTAAACCCTAAATGTGAGGTTCTTAACATTGTCAAGGAGTCATGTGAGCCCATGAAAAGGACTTATGTAAACAAGATGTACAAAACAAGACAGTAGCCAAAACTGAACATTATCAGGTTATGCTAATACAATGCCTATTTATTGCTCTGGGATTTCTGAAAAAAAAAAAAAAAAAACAAACCAAAAAAAACCCCACAAACCAAAACCACACACAAAAAAAACAAACAAAAAAAAGCATAAGAAAATACTGCAAGTTTTTCATTTACTTTATTATGAAGATGAGAAACTGAAATTTGTGTCCTTCGATTTTCCACCTGCTCCTGTGTTTATGCTATTTATAAAGTACTGACATTTCATTGGAATGACAGATATGCCTGTGATTATGAATTAGAAACACAATGTGCTATGATTATTGATATGGAATTCCAAACATATTGATTGTAAAAAAATTTTCAAGGCAGCTTTATACTGTAGTAAAGCTTTAAATATTTAATTAAAAGCCCTATATTAATAAAAAATGATTCAATAAGTCACCAAATGCAAAATTCTACAATGATGCCTCCATAAATTATTTAGCAACCTCAAGAGTATTGGCTTTAATAAATTAAATTCAAGGACATCAGGTCAGCACACTTACAAAACCTGAAAATTTAATTCTTTGTGTCAATGCAACAGTCTGGGCTTTTATATTTCAAATTCTCTTGATAGCTTCCTCCTCAGAAATGTTCTTTTCAGGAGGTTAAATTAATGATATTAAAAAGAAATTATGAAACACAACCAACAATTAAAATATATATCAACTTATAACTATCCTTCCTTTTATTATAAGTATTAGGTTAGTTGGGCAAAAGCAATAATTAACAACATTTTATTCCTCTTCCCAAACTTAGCTACACATCTGCTATATTTTTGGCTGCTAAAGATTCATTTAAATAGCATTTAGCTCTAGAAGACCTTGACATTTGAACTTCTGAATCCTGCCAAGAGGTTCCATTTTTCATATAGCACAACTTGGACTTTTGATATACAAGTTCCTTTTCATTTGTTGAATGTGTACAATCTCCCTACTTTATTCTTTATTCAAGCTCTTTATAATCATATCAAGCACAGTAGTCTAACTGGCTACTTGTATTCATTTTTTCTATTTTGCTCTATGTAAGTCAATGAATAAATGCACATACATATTTAATAAAAGGAGAGTTTGTTTTGTTTGTTTGTTATTTTAAAAATCCATGGTCTGAGTAGCCATAACGAGTTATTAAACTGAGATTTGGAATCATCATCCGCAGTCAATGAGCTAATTGTCTTTGGCTCTCAGAATGGAGAGCTCTGGTAATCTATACTTCACCATGAATTAAATAGACTAAAAAAATATTTTCTCAGGTATTGTTCATAAGTAATAAGCAGGGAGAATAGTTATTTAAGGTTATTCTTAGAAAGACAAAGATATTTTCCAGCAACAATAGTACATCTGAGAGTAAATATCTTCCTGTTGTGTTTGGTATTCAAAAGCCCATCCACGGTTTAATCACTACCTTTCATTGGAATTAACTCAATTGTACTGATTCAATAGGCTTTGTATCTCAATGTTTCTCCTACACACCGAGATTTTTGCCTTTTTAATTATTATTATTATCTTGTTGAATAATAACATGGTTTCAAAAGCTGAGTTTTCAATTACACATAATTTGAAAAACTGATCAAATTTCCTAAAGACTGAAGCCAGAACAAAGACACAAGCCAGCATAAAGTATAGGGACCAATAAGCATGGAGGTCTCAGTCACCTAATAAATTTAAAGTTTCAGAATAATTTAGGGACTAGTAGATGTTCAGCTATGGATGTATCTTCTTGCATTATTCCTATTTTTTTAATGCTTATAGTAAGGATAAAGCAGAATTGTGTTCTGGGAATGCAGCAATCATCTGCTGAGCAACAAGTGACCTTATCAGAAAGGTTTATTTTCAAAAATAGTACTTGGAAAAACTCATCAGATCATGGAATTCACTC
Organism: Scolopax mira; assembly: GCA_004320125.1. Lineage (NCBI taxonomy): Eukaryota > Metazoa > Chordata > Aves > Charadriiformes > Scolopacidae > Scolopax > Scolopax mira. The sequence continues at coordinate 94,070 of BJBW01005017.1, forward strand.
AAATTTGAAAATGAAGCCCTTTCAGATTAAGGGAGTTTTACTCATAGGAATCTATAAAATTGCAAGTGGACTACCTCTCTACTGTGAGAGAATGTTTTAAACAAAATGCAAAATACTGTTGATTGCTTCCTTGTACACCTTCCACCACACTTTTGCCTCTTAAGTGTCCAGCTGCCTTTCATGATGATCAAGTCATGCGCTCAAGGGAATCATGGGCAAAGGTCCAAGACAAGTAAGATCAGATAAATTCACTTCATTGCTCCTAAAATAAAGCAAGTTAAAAATGTAAATGCTAAAATTTTAAAAGCTTAGGACTTTAAGATGCTTATTCAGTAAGAACCCATGGCTAGGAATTTACCATATAAGGATAGTTCCATGATGTAATCTCATCACTATGTTATTAAATACACATGTTCAGTGAAACAGAGGACAAAAAAAATCTCCCCTGAGAGACAGCGGTAAAACTACTTCATCAGGGCAAGAATTTTCCATGCATTCTCTGGCTGTGTGAATCAAAGAGGACTTAGGTTTTAAAGCACCCGTCAGCATTTTCACCCGCTTACCCAGTATCTCATGGGATATGACAGGATAAAAAAAGTCTGGCATTTATTTCCCAAATTTATTCCAGATTCTTACGGTTCTAATTTATTTGTGTGTAGAGCTTTGAGTTCATAGTTTGCTTATGATATCAAGCATGTGTGGACCAAAACCCTGAGTTGATCTTTTTCAGTCATAATAGAACTAGGGACAGTCTCTGGTGCTTACTAGGGAGTGGGGCTATTTTATCCTTGGTTAAGCCACACTTAATAACTAATTAAAGGGAATGGAAACAGGCCACAGTCTGTGGCCACTTCCTTCCTTTTTGCCCTTACTGGAGCAATGCAAGAACAGCCTTAGCACTTCCTCAGTTTGGGAAGAGTCCTTAACCTTTTGATCTTCAATACTTTCAGGGTGCAGAAGACAAGAAATGGATTTTAGCAAGTCACTGTAAATTTACCTCGTGCCCTTTAGAGGCAGGTTTAAGAGGAAGAAAAAGGAAGGCAGGGACAAATTAGTGCTTTAAGTGCAGTTTTCAATTCTGGAAGCAGTTTTTCTAATGGAACTTGGTCATTGCTAGTAATTCTGACTGATTTACCCAATAACTTTATTACAAACATTAGCTCTGCTTTGCTAACAACAAAAAAGAAAAAGACACTTTATTTAAATCATTGGACAATAAAGCTAGCTTTTCCTTTTGGCCAGTTAGACTTCCATAATTTCCATTATATTGACTGACACTAACATCTGTTTTAAAGCAGAATTCACTACAGTTAGTAAATAGAACTTTTATGTTAGTTTATAGGCAAATTTCTAATTATAATTGATAGCTACTTTCCTGTAGTCTGGCATGTATAAACAGTTCTGCAATTGTCTTTGGATTCAAAAAATGTCCTCATAAAATAGTGGGATAGGTAATTTCATTCATACACTACTTTTAATCACTAGAGAAATCTGATTGTGTGGTCTTCTGTTGACTTTACTGGCAGTGTTGCAAGTCATAGTAATGACAGAACATATCACTAGGGCAAAGGTAGGATAGTTGGCTAATGGAAAGAAAAGTTTTGTACTTCCTCCAAAATCAGTAAAATAGTGAGTCTGGCCTCAATTTTTCCACCTTGGTTCTCCAAGAAACATTTTCTTCTAGGTGCAAAATAAATTGGTTGGTCTCCCCTGGCAATGAAACTGGAAATCACTGAGCAGAAGAAAGAAATATCCTGATTCCATTGAGATATATTTAGTTAATATTCAAATCAATATCAATGAAATTACTATCCCATGTAGTCTTTGTAGACTACAGGATTTTGTTTAGTGCTTTATAGTTCCATACAATCACCAGTTCAGGGTCAATGGGATTTGAACATGTCATACTGGTATGTTTTGTAGACCACATAATTTTGGCAGATCCAAAAGCAAAAATATTTCTGTGTTCTGAATCTGACCTATTGCCTAAGCTCTATTGTTCTAGGCATGAGCAACAAATTCAATAAACCACTCTGTGTGTTTAGATCAATTGCAACATATGCACAGAGCCCAACACATTTGGGACAAGCTCACTTTGCGTGAACAATAGGATTTGTCTGCAGACACAACAGTCATTCATCCAGAGATCCGTTAAATCACGAGACAGAACAGTAGGGTAGCACATTTTTGCAAAAGGTGGTGGCACCCTACCAAAATCAGGATGAGAGCGGATCCGGGTTTGTAGCTGTAGTTTTCAAAAGAATTAAGTGGGCTCTTCATTACGGAGAAAGTTTGCCCAGAAAACAAGTCATTAACAAACAAAGCAACAAAACAGTCCATTATGTAGCCTGACTTTCTTCTCGGATATGTTATGGTAATTTCATACAATGTACTTAGGATGCTGAATGGGAAAACTGATCTGTACTATCCGTGCACAGGGTCTAATAAGAAATGAACTGCAGGCTGACAAGGCAGATTATGACAATTGTAACAAGAAGAGAATGGCATCTAAGTTTAGAGCAAGTTTGCAAATACTACTCCAAATGTATGTTGTTAAAATGGGAATATCCAATAACATCTTTGCTCTTCAAGTAAATTCCGCAGCAAACACTTTCTATTTGCAAATTGAAGGTGGGTAAGATCTTTTTAAAGGAGGACATGGATAAAAAGGAAACAGCTGTTTCAGTAATCAGAGGGTTACACTTTAAGGAAACCCAAAGATAAAAACAGAAATGAAGGGCTGAATCTCTTATGTGTTGCTATCTGCTATGACATGGTTTAACACTCTAAATCACATTTGATGGAAATCTGAGAAGTGCAAAGCTGTGAAAAGCCTTAATTTACAACTACTAATTTTCATCAGTTACAATGGCTCATAACTTAGATTATATATATTTTTTTCTAAATATTTAAAAAAAAAAAATCTTTGCATGTTATCTGGGAACTCATCCAAAACCATTTAAGCTTTAAAAATCAACAAAAAATAATATAAGTGTTTCTTTTTACAAAAGAAAAAAAAAAAAAAAGAAAGAAAGAAAGAACCTATAACACTAAATATATATTCAGGAAGTAATAGCCATTTGCATTTTGCAAGAAAATATATCTAATTCTGGGACCTAAAGATCAAACAGAGAATTATGAAGGGAGAATTTAATTCAGGAAGAAATTAGGATTTTCAGAAATACTCATATATTCAAAGAACTATTAAACCTTCATTGTAGAGGTAACATAATTTTTCAAATACATTGTAAGGCTGATCTAGCACAGTTAAACTGGCAAACAGTAAGTGAAAAAAGTCAGGGAGAGCTCTGAAACTTTTGATTTGTGCAGTAACTTCCTCTGAGCTTTCAATAGCCAATAACTATCATCTGCATGGAATTTACAAAGGATCTGTAGCTAGACTGGAGATTATTATTTATAAATTCAAGGAAAAATATAAAATGCTCAGGAAAACACACTTGAAGAGAGGAAGGTAGATGCTCCTTCTACAGAGTGCATTTGATACATAATTTGTCACAGATGAGTCATAATTCAAAAGATTAAATACTAGATTTTAAGGTATCATATTTTTTATAAAATAACAACATTCAGAAAAGTTTGTTCTCTTGAAACATGGTTTCTTGAGCATAGAGTATAATTTACTTTAATGACACCATTTAAACTTTCTAAGTGAGTGAGTACACCTGTTAGTCTACTTTTCTTCTGTATTAAAACAGGATAATAATTTATAACATATCTGTTTTATTTCAGAGATCTGATTTGAATTATTTTCCTCTGGTTTTATTCTCAGCTGATTATTATAGACAAGTTCACTTTCTCAAGAACTTGAAAAGAAAAATTAAGAGAAAAATTGTTTGATCTTAACTCACAGCAATATTTTTGGGAGATTCTAGACTGCCCTGGAAGACACTGTTGTTTAGTTTGAGAGAAAGAATTGGAAGACAAGGAGAGCAACGAAATCTCTATTTAGAGTGTACTTAATTATGCATTTTTATGCATTTTAACATTGATTCGATATTTTAATTTTCCATTTCTCAAGTTAAATAACAAAGTATCTCAAGAAAGAAACTTTTTTCTACAAACGTAATTGATGTATTCTGGCAAAAGAAATGTAACAGATGATCATTCATGAAAAACATAACAGAATGAAATGTTCTCTACTAGTTAAAAGCCATTCTCTTTTTCTAATTTTATCCTGAATTGCTATTAATTTTTTTTAACTGCTGTTCCTAGTCTTTTAGATCTTTGCAATCTCATAGTTTGCAATCTAAATTGCAGGTAACTTAAAATCTGCTTCCACCTTTACTAGAGCCACAGTATCTTCCTTCCTCATCCCTAAAGTGTCTATTGTTTCTTTCAAGAGGAGTACTAAACTATTTGCTTCAATTAAATTTGAAGACAATATCATAATATATACAGTACAATATGACCATGAGCCAAACTGCATATTAATGCCATGTGCAAAGTAGTGGGTATTTAACTTAGAATCTGAAAGTTTTATACCATATTTCATTCCCCTAAGCAGCAGGTATTGATGAAATCTTATTATAAACTATTGGGTTTGTATCACAGACAATGAGAAAGAAGTACCAAAATTTACAGGACAAGTTTTCTAGAAGTCATCAGTTCTGAATATATTCTGATAGTTGGAGACAATTAAAGAGTAATTCACAAAATCACGAAAAAAAATCTCTTAAATATCTCAATTTTCATAAATTAGTTATAACAATTAGTTACAAATAGTTCCTGTAAATAACAACTACAGATATATGTAGGTATCCAAAGCCCATCAAATTTGTAATTTTTATCTTTGTACGTTGGACAGTTTTGTAAAATCCCACCTTTATTCAGCAGTTTAGAAACAGGATAATGAATAGTTTTGTGGGAAGCTAATGAGAAGAAGGTGAGGCTTTTAAACACTAATGAAAGAAAGAGAGACAGGAAATGCAATGTTGCCAAAAATTCCATAGTCTAGGCTAGTTAAGACATGACATAGTTGTGCTGTAAAGTGTAGTTTATAGTATTTTATTTACAGTCAATCATCAGCTGTTTTGGAGAGATAAGCAGCCAGCTCAGCTGTCTTTAGTGCAAACCGTGTAGAAAATGGCAATAACACTAGATTAAGGAGCAGTGCAAATTGTGCCATGTGTAGGAGGCAGGAAAGAAGGATCTACCCAGATTTGTCACAAGTTTGATCCCAGCTGTAGTGCCAAGGATTCCTAAAGCTTTTTAAATGGGCATCCTTTCTTTCCAGAGAGCTGACAGAAACAAATATTGCCTGTAACATATAGCACTGGAGTACATTTCAATGATATTTTGACCTGAATTTGATTCATTAAGGTCAAAAAAAGATATCTGTTTTATGGCAAAGATGTTAATCCTGAGATTCTGCAAGGTGGTTTTTCCCTGGCACGGTCAGACTGGATTGTTGCTTTTCTGCATAGTGTATTTGGATAGAGAGACCAAACAGAGACTTACATGAAAATAACATAAAAGCTATTTAGGAACAGTACTTTAGTAGATCAGATTAAAGCCACAGGGATTCTTACAAACACCAGCCCTTATTCTGTTCTCAGTGCTATTTAGTTTTCCTGTCATTTTACCACATATTTGATGATGGCAGTGGTTATTTTAAGACAGAATTAATTAGTCAAGTTCTTTTATACAGACTGTGTTGAGACTCTGGCCTTCCCCAAGATCTGACTGTTCAGACTGCTGAGGGCTGTCTGGGACCTCAGGCACCTTAGTCCAATTCTTTATCTACGACCCCAATTTACATCCTGAGTTAGTGCTGTCTTTCTCAGTTTTAACTTAAATAAATTTTCCCCCAGTAGCCAAATTAAACAGAAAAGCAGATGAGCAAATGAGAGATGTGTGCATACATGTAATCTGAAGAAAATTTTGAGCCATTACCCTTTCACTCATACCTAAAGGACAAGAAACTTAAACCAACACAGAATCAATTCCTGGAGTTTACCCTTAATTCCTTCTCAGCTAAGGGAGCAGGATTCCCTCTATGTTATAAAGCTTGTGCAAATGTTTTTCCTTCACACTTGATAAAAATAGATTAAGAGAAAAACCCAGTCTGTCTTCTACCTTGTTTTTAATCTTTCAGGCTTCTCTTCCAGATGACTTCCTAAAGCTCAACAGGGAAGCTCCTAAATGCTACCAGGCAACTTTGCAGCAAGACATTTTCAGATAAAACAATTTGCTGTCTTAGACATCTAATTTTAGAGTGCATTTTTTTTGTTTCCACTTTACAATTATGTTTTGGGACTTTTAGCCCAATCTGGAGATTAAAAATCCTACTCTTTAGGTAATGTTTGCCATAAAAAATTGTGCTATAACACCTAATCTGGATATGTGAAAGGTTCCACTTTAATTTGTTTTTCATTTTGGGAAAACCAGCATTTACAACAATGGTTTTATTATTTAAATGTTACTTCTTTTTTTTTTTTTAAGTAAAAATTCCATAAGTTTTTCATAGTTTTTTTAAAAAAAAATTATAAAAAAGTGTTGATTTTTTAATTCCAAGAAGGAGACATTTTTCAAAGCCTCAAAACCACTCAAAGGTAGGGAAAGTATTTCCTGCTAGAACCGCTAGTTGGGGTATGGAACAGGGACTAAAGGGTGGAGCGTTGTCTACATTAGCAGACCTTTAACAGGTCTAAGGCAGCCTTGACATGGATCAGCTCTTGTGCCACAATCAGCCCAAATTGCTTTTTTGTTATACTTCCCACAGAGAGTGGCCTGACTTTCCACCCAGGCTGCAGCCAGCATTGCTCTTCCTGCCAGCAGGAGCAGCATGGTTAGTGCCTGAGGGTTTTAGGAGGACTCTTGGATGAGTACAGTGGAATCTGTCTAGTGCTTATCCTCACCCTTGACCTTCACATCCCTCTCCCCCAGCTGACAATCTTAAAGGCCACTGACTTGCATGGCATTCGGGCACACAGGCAGTATATGTTGCTAAAAGCGTGAATAAGGATGTGATTGCAATGTATCACCACTGCAATATAGGGCATTCTTTGTTTACATTGAAAGAAAGGATTTCATTGAAGTGCAGTAAGTAAATTTTTAGATGAATCTGTTACCTGTTAACCATTTTAATAAAGTATTTTCCTTTTAATCAAGATATTTAAAATCTTTAGACATTATTAAAAGGATATCTGTACTGATGCTCCCAGTGGACTAATAGCTCCACTGTTGCTTAATTGGAACAGTATTAACAAACACTGAATTTAATTAGGAAGCATTTGCCTGGTGCCAAAGGGTTAATTAGTATTTGCCCAGGTGTTTAAGTCAGGGCCCTAGCATTGCATTACAGAAATAAGAGGTTCAAAGAGGGAAATAAGAAAAAAGAAAAGTTGTCAAATAACATTTTTATTCTTGATTCAAACCATTGTCTTTAGGTTTTTGTGTTTGTTTTTTGGGGATGGGGTACTGAAATACAATGTTGGATGTTGTTGGCAGTGCTAATGGGAGTGCTAAGTACTGTTATTCATAAAAGTCATTAAAAGCAACTAAGGGCCACCTTTCTTACATTACTGTCATGTGTATACTTTCTTGCTTCATGGGTAAAATGACCCTGACATTAATAGAATATAGCCAATTAGTGGATAGGGAAAATAATATCTACCAACTGTGACTATAGTAATACATTCCAGTGAGGGCCAAGAAATGTCATGCCACTGTCTTCATGAAACAACTTTGACTGTATATAAACCCATCCGGCAGTGAAATAGGATCTGAATATCTATATATTTATTCAAACAAAAAAACCCCTACAGGTTGATGCATGTTCTGTTCCGAAATGTCTTTGTTATTTCTAATTTTGGAGTTTGAAAATTAAAAAAAAATATGACTTGCTAGTTTCTCTAAAGCTTTCAAGATATGGTCAGTATGTAACTGCAGTGAAGCAAAACTTTAGAAACTTTAGTGCAGTCCTCACTTTAGAAATCGTATATACTAGTGGCAATTATTTAAACAACTCCAAGGTGGAGCAGGCATGAAATTGTGTACTTCTCTGCATGTCAGGGCAGATTAAATACTGTTCTGAAAAATATTAAATTAAGAAAGTTAGATTCTGAAAATCTGACGTTATGATTTATCATGTAAGCCTGTGTTCCTTTGCACAGTTTTGTAAATGGTCCTGCTATCTATTCAGGATCTCTATTACTGGATGAGGAGAATGGCAAAGAGACAAAATTAGAAGTCATAGAGGAAATAAACAATGTCACTGTAAGCTAAACCTTCTGGGGTTTGTTTTGTTTTGTTTTTTTTTCGTTGTTCAGTTGGGCTGGGTTTTTGGTTTATTTCATACTGTCTGTTTTGCATTTTTGTGGGTAAACTGAATTTCAATGGCAGAAGACATAATTTCTTCACTTTTTCTCTCTTCTTTACTCATAAACTCTGAACTGAAAATTTGTGCTGCAGTATAACTTGCAGTGAAATGAACTAATCCTGACAGAACCACATGGGAATTCATGGTATCAAAGCACAATCGATTGGTCTTGGAGTATCAGTCTGAGAGATGGGAGGATCAGAACTTTGGTCCTGGAAGTCATGAATGTTCTTCAGCAAGTTGCTAAGACTGTGTCTGGGTTTTACTTTGCTCATTCTATTCAACACATGTGAGTACCTAAGCTACTTCAGTCACTAGACCTAAACACCCTTCCCCTCTTTTCAGAAAGCTTCTTTAGAGCTCAAAAACTTCTCCTGTGATAAGTGCCATAATGATACAGTGTCTGTTTCTACCTGAGAAACTCCAGTGTTGTAGATAAATGTGGTGAATATTTGGGAGGTTCTGCCATACTGCTGAAGGAAGAAAGAGGAGGAATTAGAAGGATGGTAGACTAGATATTGCCCTTCAGCATTACTCCCATTGTGTTTGTATTTATAGAACTGATTTTCTATCAATATTTAAATAAGTGGGCTAGAGGATTTAGATGTACATTCCCTTCAGGGTAGTTGCCAGCAGCTCTGTTCTCTTGCAGCTGAGTTCAAGAGCTGAGTTTTGGAGCTTGCTTTTCATTTCATTCCCAACAGTATTATTTTACTGAGCTTCACAGAATTGTTCCTGATTTGCATTGCTATGAATTAAATGAGAATTTAAAGTCCTCTGTGCTCTCTCTGCTGTATTTGCTGAGAACATAATTTCTACTTTGCAGAAAAGAAAAAAAAAAAGAAAAAAAAAACCAACAAGAAGAAACAAAGGAATAGATTTTCAGTTCATAGTGGGTTTTGCTGACTTTTCTCTCCCTACTTCTCTCTAATTTGTATCCTCCGTCTGTCTCAGGATGCTTACATAACTCACAGGACATATTGGAGGGATTTACAGTTTACTTAAAGATTACCATTTAAGCTGTTGCTTTCAAGTTTTATTAATAATGTATTATGTTTTTCATCTTATGCACTACATTTTTTTTTGTGAACCTTGCTGAAAGTACATTTAGAGGAGAAAAAAAAAAGCATGTTAAAAGAAAATGTAAGTAGTTTGCAAGTGATGTTGTATATATATGTGTAAATAATTGTATTACTAAAAACAACTTCTCAATCTGCAATTTCTGATCTGATGTAAATCTCGTTGTCTTTATCTGTACCAGAGGAAGGTTTTGGCCAAACATATCAATGACTCTTAAGCAAACATAGCTTGTCACAAGTGAAATTACAGAATTTTTTCTTATTGCTGCCTTCTATGATGCTCTGAACCATGAAGCAGAAACAAGAAAATAAACACATATTCCTCACATAAAGTTAATCATAGGGTTGGGTGGAAGACAAAGAATTTGCAGTATTTTTACTTCACTTCTAGAAAATAACCAGTATAATTCAGCTGGTCAGTCCTCTACAGTATATTTGCTGCACATGGACATATCATAAACCACTTCATTTTTATTTGTCCTTGGTGTTAAATCACAAAGAGGATTGCAAAGGTGGGGGAAAGGGGGCAGGCGGAGTGGGAGTCTCAAGAATCATCTTGTAGTCTTGAGGTCTCAAGAATCATCTTGTAGTTATAAGAAACAGTGAAGAAGTGGAAGCCAATGAAACCCCTGCTCAGTGTGACTGGAGTCAAGTCACCCAGTGCCTTTTTCATCATCCTTTGACACAGCTCAGAAGGAGCAGACAACAGAATCTCACTGAAAATGCAAACCTATTTATGAACAAAGCTTTAATAATGAGCAAATAAAGTTAAACAAACCTATTAGGGAATTTCATCCCAGCTGTGCTGCATTTGCACGAAGAAGTGAAAGCCCAGATGATTAGCATGTCTGTCAAAATTTAATTAAAAGGAAAAAAAAAAAGGTGAATTTTATATGATTCTTCATTTCAACAGTTCTTACAAAAGCCTAACTTCAGTTTTCCTGAATTTCTAGTGGCCAAATTGACTTAGTCAAACCAACAATTAAGTGCTTTCATCCCTAGTTAGGATAAATCATGTGTTGTGCTTGTCTGACATTGCCAAAGTACCATAATTATGACTGTGAAATTATTTTTGACACTTTTAAAATATGAGTCATCTTGTTGGAAGTGAATTTATTAGCTGTGCTATACAAAGTGTGCTAAAGGGAAAAAATATAGCTGATGTTATAGATTTGTCGTGAACGAACAGTTAAGTGACAGGGTTGGTAGAACTGCAGTTGGTCACCACTGGTGAGAGCTTAAATATCAAGAATAATGGTTTATTTACATATTTTTATTTCTATAGGTTTAATGATTATTCCTGAATCCACCTGAAATTGTGTCAGTTGGGTCAAACAGGGGTGGTGAGTCTTTCAGCCAAGAGATACCCACCTGCCTTGCAGAGTCACACTGTGTGAGGAGGTACAACTTGGTTTGCTTTCAGCTGTTTCAGAGAGCAGCTGCATCATGCAGTGTTGCATCACTTAATGGGAAGACTCCTGGGCTAAAATGGACAGATGCTCCCAGTTCCTGAAACTGGTGCTCCACATCCTCCTCTCTTGTAAAGCCCTTATAGCCTATTCAGTGGATGAAGCATCAAGGATTCCTTTTGTGCTTTTCATACTAATCCTACCACTGTGCTAATCAAGTCTGCATGTTTAATAGCATTTTGGATTTGCAATTATGTAAATTAGATGTCTTTACCTTATGATCAGTATTGATCTACAAGAAGAGAAACAATATTCAAATCTATTTTTTATTCTCTTCATTGTTATTGCCATCATTCTTCTTTTACAGCTATTTTAATTTGCATCAGTTAATTTCAGGCTGCTATTTCACATGGCATGGAAAAGTATCTGTCCAAAACAGCTTACCGTCTGGAGACAGAGCAAGGAAAAAATAAACCAAACACATCTGTTTTTATGTCTATAGGGAGCATGGACCAAAAAGGGGTAGATATGCAGAACAAAAGAGTTTGCGCTAAGGACCGTTAAAAATACTGTAGAAATTTTGGGATTAATTCTCAATCTGGTTCTATGGACCGAATATTTTTTGTATGTGGATCTAGACTCCATTAGGTGCACTCCTGGAGCACAGCTTCCATTTCCTTTTAATCCAAAAAGTATCCAGTTCAGGTACTCTGAAACTACTAAAAAGGGTAACAGGGAGGTTAAAATCAAAATGCTAATGTTGTGTACATTTAAGAAACTGAAGAATAAATAAAATTCCTTAGCTCAGTTCCACTAGAATTGTATGACCAGGATTGAAATTGAATTTAAAAGAATGTCATACAAATAAAATGATACAGATAAAAAAGCATAATTATTTACAAATGTTGTAAATACATACCAAGTTAAGGCATGAGAAAAGCGTTTTGCCTTATTTGCAGGTAAGAGTATATGCACAATCAGGCCTGGTTTCCACTTCCTCTGAGCAGAACCATAGGCTGCTGAAAAAGTTAAAAAAGCATCTCCAAACATGATTATTCAAATTTTTATTTTTTGTGGTTTATTAAAGAACTTTAATTCTTATGAAAAGTAACAATTCCTGTTATTCATTTTGTTTTCTTATATACCGATTCTCACACATATACAGATATAGACAGTATTTCTGTTTCACTACCGTGGTCTGGAAATTTGGACAGCTAGGCAGCTATTTTCAGTATTTTCCTTGGATACCCTAAGTTTAAGTATTTTGCTGTGAACTGACACTGCTCCATGAAATGTAATGGCATTGCACCTGTTGTTTGCCACAGTATAAATATTTAATTTCAGTAAAGATTTTCTCCCCATAATGACTGATAAAGCTTTAGTTTGTATGAATGAACTCAGAATTTTAAGGGTCCAAGATTACGGAAAGTGTTGTGAATCTAGTAAGAGAAAAGAATAAGAGCTGAGAAAAATGCTAATGCTAATTTTCCTGATACTATGGAGTGTCTCACGATTCTGCCAAATCTAGCAACAGCACATCTAAAATATTTTATGAAACCTTATCCAAAGCAGAAAATAGACTCTTCTGATTCCAGTGATCTTGGATCTTTTTAACTTTTAATTTAAGTAAAGCATCAAAGTGGTATAATTGTCAGACAGGTTAATTCTACCAGCATAATGAACTACGGGTATATTTTTGGTGTAACAAAAGTGTTTGGCAAACTACTAATCAAGAACTGAAGTATTGTGAGTTTTTCTCATCAGTATCATCTACTGCTCAGCTGAAGACAGTAGGAGTAAAAGTATTTAAAAGAAGCAAGGCAGGCGTATAATCTAGATGATGGGACCTGTTAGAAAACCTGTTTCTCAAACAATTTGAGTTCTATGGGTCTGAAATATCTATAGACATATGTATTTACATAAACACTTGTTGACAGCTTAGGGAATGATCTCTAAAATAACTGGCCCAGTGTCACAGGCACTCTCTGTTTAAACAAGAAAAGGAAAGCAGTGAAGGTGCTGTTTTCTTTTAACTTGTAGCTGTCTCAAAAGGTGGATTTAGTTTTCCTAATCTAAACTAATATTGTGATACCTTTATTCTACATCAATCAAACTTCTTGTAAAACCCATGACTACAGAAAGTCTGAGGTGGGTAACAAAACCTGTAAAATATGTAGTAAATCCTCTGCTTCTTAGCAATGCTCTAAGCTCTGCCTATTGTAAGAATAAATGTGTAAAACAGAATACACACACCATCTACAATACATCAAAAGTAAATGAAATGAGTTCTTATCTACATTTCTGAGAAAAACTATCAGATAATAATCCTTAGTTCAAAAAGGAAAATAGAACATGAATCTGGTCCATAAATCTCAGACAATCTGAAAGGGATTGCAGTGTAATAAAACCTACAAACGAACGTGACTATGAGCAAATCATATCTCCAGAGCCATTCCGCTCCTGTGCTCTCAGGAGCTCAGCTCTCAAGGCAAGTGACCTCCCACAGCAAGTCTGTTTCTGAATTTGGAGAAGGGCTTGCACTCAGTCTCTGTAAGATTGCAGTATTTGTTCTGCACTGTCCTCAAAGAACTCTTGGTTACTGCAGTTGTGAACACTTATTCTATGTTAAACCATTTAGGACAAGATTATTTGGGTGTAACTCCACTGAAGTTAAGGAAAAGCAGAGAAAGAGTTTTTCTTAATGAGAAATAGCTACTAAATTTCCAGGAAAAATCTATGCTAGGAGTATGTATCAACAGTCTCGAGTAAAATGCAAGTCAGGGATTGCTGCAATTGCAGACTGAAAATTCAGATCCCAAGCTAAACTGCAGATGAAATCCTGTGGAAGAGTGGCTAAGGCCACAATCTCCTTGGAGTGAACAATCCAGCCTTTTGAGAAACATCA
>BJBW01005017.1:107929-168068 GCA_004320125.1 Scolopax mira
TTGTTTGTCTATATAAACTCTGTAAAACTTGAATAAAAGAAGAACAACCATACTCATATTGAGGTTACGTCGTTACTCCAGGTCCGGCTCCCACTCCGACAAAATCCAAATATATAAGGCATGAAAATATATAATCTGTCTCAAATTCTGCCTCTACATCATATATTTATGAGTTCTGAGTGGTTATGCTTTCTAGGTTAAAAAGAAAAATCAAACCTCTTAGTTAATCTATTGGAAATGAGCAAATGAATAAGCAAAATAAATGATTTTTTTTTATCAACTGACTTGACTTTCCCCTAGGAGTATTTTTTTTGGGTTGAGTTTCCCCCTCCCCCTAAATTATGTATATTCATTGGTTCCAATGGAGTTACCCTTGATTTACAGCAGTGTAACTGGGAGGAGAACAATCCCCCAGTGGAGTACTATCTTACATTTCTTCTATGTACATGCATCATCAGCCTGGGCCAACTAATGACTACTGGGGCTGATGATCAGTAAATTAAAAATTCTCTAATGAGGCTTTGATATGGTACAGAGCAATGGCTCCAAAGGAAACAATCCTGGTCTACTGGGTCATTGATTTGTTAGCTACAAATTCTCTTTGTGTGCCATAACATTAATCAGCTTTAATGGCTCTGATGGAGGCATATTAATTAATTGCAGTTCCATTAATAACTCCCTGATTATGTATTTACCTGACCTGGACTGTATTGCACATTTTAAAAACTAATTATGTTTTACACAATAGTGGCTCTAAGGAAAACTATAAATGGTACATTTCAGGTACTATTATTTCCAAACATTATTCTAAATGTTATTTGACTAACATTAGGCTAATTTTAAGACAGATACACTGAAATCTTTTAAAGTTTATTTCATGAGTATAAATTAAATCCATATGGGCAGACAACTAAGAACTGAGGGTAAACTATTTAGATGATTTGCAGTCTTAGTTCCTGGAAGTCCCATTTGTTTACACAAATCAAGCTGCATCCCAGTACAGATGGTCCACACAAGACACCATATGAGGCCTTCAGCTGATCAAAGGGAAACATCCTCCCTCTCTGTAAGTACTAAGTGCTCTGCTAACTATAATAACCTTCAGAAAAGCATTGCACTGTGCTGACCAGGAGCTCACTGGAGAAGGCTGAGGTCCCATAGAGCTGGGACATACTGCACAAAGAGCTACTACAAAATGTATAAACGCTTTGCTATAGAGGTCAGTGTTGTTTATGAATGGATGCTCAGAGGAAGCTATCTCATTTGGTTTGTCCCTCTTCATGGCTGTTTGTTAACAGAAGTAAATTCAATGAATGGCAAGCATCCTGAAGTATATTTCTTTAAAGCTTATGACATTATTGATCATTATATGGATCTATTTATTATATTTACGAGCATCTTTTCAATCAGGTACATTTGTGCTTGCAAAATTCTGAGATAATTCAAAATTTACTTCTTTAAGTTTACAGCTAAGTTCTTCCATTTCTGTTTTTGAGAATTTTACTTCCCATTATTCTCTTGAATTGATCATCATTATTAACATTTTCCCTTCATTTTTCCTTTTTCCTTTCATTTCCCTTCATTTCTATCCAATTTCCCTTCATTTCTATACAACTCTCACATGTAAATCAATAAACAGAATAACGGCATTAGACCAGTGAAGAAAAATGGAAATTGGATTTTTCAATAAATTTTAATATTGATTTTAGTCTCAGAGCTTCATAAGTTCAATTCTTATTCCTAGACTCTCTTTCTTACTCAAAGCACCTTTTAGGGGAATAAGGGAGTATTGTCTTTCTTGTCTTTAGCAGACAAAGTAGACTTTCAACTTACTCCATGCCTCAATGAGGACAAAATAGAGATTTCAGCATTATGCAATAGAATAGGAATAAAACAAAAACTCAGTTTATCCAAGAATGATCTTCACAAACTAATCTCATAACTGTCTTTATTAAGATAATTGAGTTTATAAACAAAAGAATTCACATTTCATCTACCTAGACTTTACTGTAACATTTTGTGTGATGTTATATAGGAGATCAAAAAAAAAAAAAACCAAAACAAAACCAACCAAACAAAAAAGATAGGGCACATGAATACTGTAGACTTACTGTATGTTAGGAAAGGTAATGGGCAAGGCTGATGGAAAAGATACCAGACTGGAAGGTGACTACTTGTGAAATTCCAGAATCTCAGTCAAAATTGACCTCATATTATATTTTACGAAAGAAAAAAAGGCAAAAATAAAGTGTAAGTGGCTAAGTTTAAAATAACATAAAAATGAGACATCATCAGTGCAGAAATTCTGAGAATAGCATTCAGAAAGAAATGGATTGTGGGAATGAGGAAACTGGAGACATGCTGCTAAGCAAGAACTCGGCAGGTGTTCTTGTATTGATGGGAAGGAAGCCTTGAGAACAGTGAAACAATGTCTTTATATGGTATTATTTTTGTGGTGGAAAACAGCAGTGTAACAAACCAGATAGTAATGACTGCTTAGCCTAGGCATGTAAACATTTAAATGTAGCCAGTTGTATTGCTCACTCATTCACTCACAAACTATCTGTGAAAAGAGCACAGCACGTGATCAAAAGATAGAAAATAAATAAAGCTCTTCGCTTCACCCCTCCGTGGAGTCCATGGCCTGTGTCACTGCAATGGGTAAACTTGAACTTGGGACTGGAATAATAAAAACAGTTTAATGTTCTGTCATATAAAATAAAAAGATGAAAATAAGAATATTTTGAAACTAATAAAATATAAGCACTGCAATAAACAGTGAAGTTGTTTATTTATACATGTATGTATATTATTTATACATACATAAGAAATGCATAAGATGAAAACTACACCACGTGAGCAAACTGACCTAAAAATATCCACAAATATATTTAAAGATTAAAATTAGAAGTTTCTAACTCTCTCTGTATTTAAATTCAAACAAAATTTTTCACATTGGGACAAGGAAATCTAACTGCATTTATCACAAGACTTTTGGGAGGGAAGAGAAATGCAGTGCACAAATTTGTTGGTGGCTTTGCTTGGTGGTGCAGGAAGACCTTTTCAATCACACATTTCTATTGTCTCTCACTTCATGTTGCTATGTGTGAAACAGCTACTTGTCAACTAAATCCCCACATCCCACATCAGATCCACTGAAAAACTGTTTTATTTGTTCTTCATGAGAGGGAGAGAAAGCTAGGTGTCTTCAGCACCTTGCACTATATGTGTCACTAGTATCTCCCCCAGTAGCATCATGATGCTAATTGGACAGTTACTGAAAAAATAATTCATCATCACCAGGAAGTCTTTAGGATCTTGCCTTTTTTTGTTAAACAAACATGAGTGATGATTGCAGATATGAACAGATAGAAACATTTGTTGGTGTGCATCTTTCAGGAATCATGTCTTCTTATGTCTCTGCAACACAAGATTTCTAAGAAATAATAGCTACTTTTGATAAACAGTGACACACATTTCAGTAACCAACATAAAGCATGACTTTTGGGCAGAAATGTCAAAAATTTTATCACAAGCATTTTATTTGCCTTGTAGTTTCAGAAAAGCATTATGTGGTGCTCAGGAAACAAGTTAGAGATTTTTGTTGGGTTTTTTTTGTTTTCTAAGATGTCTTCTTAAGGAGTGGATATTTCTCTTATTAAAAAGAAAAAAAACAAGGATGAACAGATGTATGAATCTTGTAAGAACAATATCCTTTACTACAGAATATTTAAATATAAGTATAAAATAAACACTTTATTATTCTAACATGAAAACTGAGGATCTGCTATAGAAAAGGTCACCAAACACAAGTGAATGTATAGAATATGAAGAATGTCCTAGAGATTGGGAAAGTATGAGCTTGCTTTTGATCTTGTAAAATATTTATTTGCTTTAATTTATGCAGACAGAATGTCTTCTCTATATTTTTACCAGAAATGAGTGATGTATCTCTTTCTATATATCAGAGTGCTGCAATAACAGCCATATCTGATATTTACTTTTTTGGAAATGGGCTTACTGAGCAGTGCATCTCTGTTACTCATTTTCTTTTTTCTTTTATAAAAGGGCAACATGTAAAAGCAAGGTTGACAGAACTGTTAACTTACTAAACCAAAGTCCATTACATATTGTGTGCACCTGAGTCTACATCTCCATTGCTGGCTAAACACATGAATAAGAACTAAAATTAAAAAGTGTGCAAAACCAGGACAAATTCTGGCAGTCACCCTGGCAGCCTGGATTACATGAGAACATGTACAAGCAATTCTGATTCAAGCTTCAGCAGAAAGGTAAGACCTCAGTAAAGCAGAATAATACTGTAATCCAAGAAGAAAGAAAGGCTTTTAGCACAAGAAAGGTTAAAAAGAGGACTTCCAATGAAATAACTAAAACTTGATCAATACAAGAAGTCAGAATCAAAAAGACTAGAACAGGGAATGAATTAAAGTGAAGAAAATGTCATCTGCAAGTCAGAGGAATTAATTGTTTAGGAGTCCTTTGCAGAGGTATAACCTGAAAACTAAATTTACCTTGACTTCACTCAGCCCAACACTTACATTTCTATTTACAGAGCCTGTCAAAATAATAGCAGAGACTCAGGTAACCTGAATGATCAAAAAATATGTCAATCTGGTGCTCTGGCCCAGAAGTTCAAAACACAAAGCTGATACAAATACCAAATAATTTTCACTGGACTTGGTTGTTTCATGTCAATCTTTAAAGGATTATAACAGTCTCATGGTCACAAAAGCTAAGGTCACGGTCATTCTCAGCAATTTCAAAAGAATTAAGAAACTGTAGGGTCTTTAAAGTCCTCAAGTGTGTTGACTCCTTTCCTTTGAACCTTCCTGCTGCCAAGAGCTGTCATCTATATGCTCAGCAGACATCATTAGGAACAGAGCTGAGTATGTGCTGTGTCACAGTGAGGAGCCACCAACTCCAGGAAGACATTTCTTGGAAAGAATCTAAAACATGCTTGAAAAACATTCTTGAATATCTTCACCTAACATGGAAGTCAAGTTAAAAGGAAGGCAAAAAGCTCCTAAGAGAGTCAACGTGGAATGGTCTGTGGACTGAAAGTACTGAGTGGCCAGGATTTTCAGACCTGAAGCTCTCTTCTAGCACAGCACTGTTCTGTGCCCCCAAAATGGTCAAAACTAATCATTCCTGAAAGCTGTACTCCCACATACTCTGTAACCATTGCATGTCCTTCTAACACGCTCAGCTTCATGCTTGTCTCTGAAATCGTAAGGGATGAAATTATCGTCTTACCCACTCTATTTTGGGGGGAGGAAAAATGACGGAATTTTGATGAAAAACAGTGTTTGACTGTCGTGGTTTAACACCAGCTGGCAACTAGAACTGCTCAGCTGCTTGCTCACCCTCCCCTTTCTTCCCTACCACCAAGAAGGGTAAAGGGAAGAGGAAAAAAGGAAAGGGAGGGGAAGGGGAGAAAAAAACCCTCATGGGCTGAGATAAAAACTGCTTAATAAAAAAAGGGAAAAAAACCTCAACAATAAACCCAATAATAATAATAATAATAATAATAATGACACTCTCACTGCTCCATGAATTGGCACCACCCTGAGTAGTGATCATGGATTCCTGCCCCATAGCTAACGCCCATTTATATGGGCATGTTGTCTATGGAATATTTCATAGGCCATTCCAATTTTCTGTTTATTCTTCCATAGAGAAGCAGAGGGGAAGGAGAGAAAAGTCCTTGAATAGTGTAAATATCACATAGCAACAAGTAAAACCAATAGTTATTGACTTTTCTCTCACAGCAATCACTAGAAAGAAAATTAACTCTTTCCTAGTTGAAACCAGGACGCTGATACACAAGGGGCTGACAGAGAGACTGAAGTTGTATCAAATCGCTTGGAGAAGGCGTCAGTGGCTACTGAAAAGGAGCACCAGGATCAATCATAGTGCTCTGGGCTGCCTGCAGCTGGGTTCTCAGCTCTTCTACCTCCACATAGCTGGAAGGTGTCCTTGGCCATTCTCCTTCTTCCTCTGACAAAATGTGTATTTCTTTGCCCCAAATGTGTTCCATTTGGCTTTTGTTATTTATAACTCTAATCTAGCTTTTATTTCTTTTATGGGTCATATGGTAAAACATCCCAAATGTCTACAAAGGCATGTTGGGAAAGAGATATCTGTGATCTTGAGCCTCAGCTCAGCTGTCTCCTGGAGAGTTCCTTTTCCTATTGCTGACATACTGGAAGGCAGCCCTGTCAACTTTTATCCTGCCATATATCTTGGGTAGTCCTCTGTATTTCCTTTATTTCCAGCTGTATGGTGACAAATAGCTTAATTTTGTCTTTCCTAAAATCAGTCTTCAGTGTTTCCTACCATCAATTTGGAGGAAAATATACAAACAACGTGAAGTGAGCAGGAAAAAAAAAAGTTTTTGTATGAAACTGTCTTGTGAAAAACTTAAAAATAATAACAGCAATAACAATGAAAGGTACAATGATATCAGCTCTCTTTAATTCTGTTCTTGTCGCTTCACCGATTTTTATCTCTTTTCCTATATACTTATGTTGTAGCTTCATCTGTTGGGTTTTTTTCCCTATTCACCATCTTTAATGGTCTATTGAAAAAATCAGTTGAAATATTTCCTAATTAGTGCAGCAGTGAAAAAAAAAATGACCTAGCAAGTACTAAGCTATACCTTAGGATGGTTTCATAATTGATACAAAACTGTCATCACATATCATGCTCATATTGTTTTCTCCTGCTGTAAGGATTTACACTTCAGATACTTTCTGTTTTCATAACAAGCCTCATAAACCCTTCAGGGACAAATTCTGTCTTTATCTTACACCAATACAAATTATGATGCCTTTTATCCACTCTTAAAACCAAACTTCAAAAAAACCCACAGTCAGAAATACAGCTATATTATTTTATCTATATGTCATAAAAATGAAGTAAAAGTCCGTCTTTAGTAATCCTAGAGATCTGGAGTATTCCTGTGTGCTCTACATAGCTTAACAGTAGCAAAATATCAAAACACTCAATGAAGAAGTAAAGTATCAAACAGTGGAATCTTATGAATTTTCTTACTGCATCACCACTGTGCACAGACCAATGCAATGTGTTTATTCATGCAGAAAATGGAGTCTGAACAAAATTCCTCATTTATTTCTTTTTTTCTTTTTTTTTCTTTTTTTCTGTGAAACTGTTATATGTTACCATACAAATGAAAGAAGTAGAGAAAAGCAGTTGCAGACAATTTAGTACTCATATTCAAATAGGTTTAAGGAAGACAACAAAAGGCACTTAGCTTGTCAAGCATTACACAGAGAAAATTAAGCACTTTTTAAGATTGCTAAGATTTTCTAAGATTTCTAGGCCCAGAATCATGACAATCCAACCAAAGACCTGACAAATTCTGGGAAATTCAGTAGGAATCTGGTTTATAATTTTGACGGTTTATATAGAAAAGCTTGCCTGAGAAGTTGTGTGCAGGATCCAGTCCTACATGAGAGTACAAGACAGAAGACAGAAGACAACCTACAAATGTTGTCCAACACTGAATTACCTCCACTACTTGCACTTGTTGACAGTATGAGCTGCTTTGAAAGCAGACATGATGCCCACATGCTTTCAACTTTCTGTTTCAGGCACTTGTATGTACTCCTCTATGTACGTCCTCACTGAATCCTGAAAGCTACGCTGCACAACCATAAAACTGACTTTTGTTGTAATTAATGATGAGAAAGAAATTACCTCCATCATTAGTTTTGGCTATATAACCCATCAGAGAATCTCTGTTGTTTCTTGACCCTTGATCTGAAGATTGCAGGAAATAGCGAGATTATTTACATCCAAATGATCTACTATACTGCTTTTCCAGTCTTCAGCAGTGTTCAAAATTAAATAATAATAATGTTTTACAAGAAAATGGGAAAATTATTGACCCATTAAAGTGACAGATAAGGGAAACATCATTTAGTTTTACTGCTTCATTCATGTGTTGCTGCAGAATCCATCCATCTGTCACTCCATTTTCTTCTAGCAATCAGCCATCTCAGCTTGAGGTGAGCCAATGTGAATCCAGTAGCACAGGTGTGCTGTTGTTTAGTGGGTGAGGAAAAAAAAAATATAAAAAAAAATGTGTTGACTCGGTTTTAAGGGGATTATGTAATTTTCATTCTTTTATTATTTTAATTATCATTTTCCCTTGTTCAATGCATAATGTTAAGAGTTAAACTGACTTGTTACCAGCCTGAAAAGATCGGCGTATGTATACTCCGAATGTGGGTATATTTATGAGCAGGACACCAGTTTAATGCACATGCTCTGTGTCACATGATGTGGATATCTCAACTCATGTCACTTCCATGACAGGGATGCAACAAGCCTGCATAAACTATACTTCTTTATAATTGGGTAATATCTTTTATTTTTTAAATGCTTCCTTGTGGTCACAAGCAAAATCGTCTGAAAGCTTTTATCTCAAATTTTTCTTTAATGAAACCTCTGCTTTCATCAAGACTGTAACTGGGAAAGAAAATCTGAAAATTGAAAGATAAGCAATAGTGATATCAATGAAAACAGCCTATTTGTAATTGAATCATTTGATGGGTTTTACATTTTCTTAGGGTCTTTTCTTTGTTTGGGTTTTGTTGTTATTTACATTTGAACAGACAGGCAAGCATTTATAGAAAACAAAAATCAGCTCCTTTGCACTGCAGCAAGCTCACTAACATGAGCGGCCTTGCTCAGAGGCGCTGCACTAACTTATGTCTGCTGCTTTCAGGGTATTTGTGCATAAACTCTCATATTCAGCTCTTTCCTATCAGTGTTTGTCAGAGATGCTAGGGAGTTTAAATACACAAATCAGAATTTCTAGATGATCTTAAGTGTCGTAGCAGGAAAAACTTCAGGAAAAGTTCAAAACAAGGTACAATAGGGTTGTTGGGGCAAGTTTACTTGAAGAAAAAGAGAGGAAAGTTTGTAAAACTTGGAGACATTAAAAATGAAAAAAGCTTTCCCCCAACCTGTTTTCTCTCCTGCTCAGCTGATGCAATCCCTTTCCAGTTGCTGCAGTGATATATTGTAAACAATCAAAGCAGTGTATCCTTTTTCAGGTATGCAGTTGTGATTGCCCATTGGTATGACAAACAGGAGAGATTTCAAGAGTGTTTGCACTGCTGGCTCCAGCCTTACAAGCAGATGCTATCAGAAAGCAGATGACAGGATTTACCATGTTATGTAAGGAGCAAGGAATCTGTAAGGGTTTGCTGTGACCAAAACTCAAATTCCAATCACAGGCTCATATTTCAGGACGTGTTACGGTCTTCTGCAGCTCATCAGCACCATTCCTAGTCTTAATTTGATCTGTCAAGAGCTCATATAACTATTTTTAATTAAAAAAAGAAAATTTAAAAAGTCAGCACAAAAAAAATTGGAATAATTAGCTCTCAGGAAAACACTGAAATGATGGGATAAACCAAAGCTATTCTGGAATGCAATGCACACATATGCAGATGTATACATACCATAAACTGGTATCTTCTACATGACGTTTTCCCGAGTTCATTCATTCCATTGACTATGCTGTAACATGGTTATACAGTTCACACAGGTAATTACCTACCAAAAAAAAAAATTATATTTTTAATGCGAGACAGCTATTAGGCAAAGGCTCCTATAGACTGCCAAAGAGCAAAGGAAGTCATCGAGCAGGAAGTGGGGAGAGGTCAGTCTGTGTGGCTGTTGCTTCCTGTTGCAGAGAATACATGTTTCCCCTCAGGTGTTGGGGCAGATACCCTGTGTGCCCCTGGGAGGGGCTCCAGTTTAACCTTACATTTGTCAGCTCAGGGCTGATTCACCGCCTGGACAAAGTATGAAGTTGGTTGCTGCAGGTCCTCTGTGACACAAAAGACAGTGGTGGCGCAAAATAGGGTGCAACACAGGCAGATCACTAGCTACACCTGGAGAAAACCTGGGGTGCATGAGTGGGGCTCGTCTGTGAGTCTGCTGCATCAAGGACAAAGGAACAAAAATACAGTTTTGACTCACTGCCCATGATGTTGTTCAGTTACGTGTTTTATTCAAGGTTGCAACATGCCGCATACTGGTCTTCCCCTAAGGAGAGCTATGTTCTTCTTCCCTTTGATAAATGTTCCTTGTTCTAGAAGACTGCATTTTTATTCTTATAGATGTTACAATAGAAATATATCTCATAAAGGACTTTTGTATAGAGGAGATATGATAATAATATTGGCTTCAAGTCTAAAAAATACAGTATACTTGTAAAGCAGACTCATTTTATTCAGCCTAATGAAATCAATGGAATCTTTACAGGACTATGCAGAGCAGGACTGGACTCTGCTCTGAAATCAGTCCTGTGTTCCTTGCATGTTAAAATGATCATTTTCCCATTTATTCAGCCAGAGGCAGAGACAGCAAATGATGAATCAAAAGCAGCTACCGTAAGTAATGGAATAAATAAATGCCTCTGTGTGCTTCCATATTCTTCTTAAAAGTTCCTGTAATCTCATGAAATTGAAATTCCAGTTACCAAAATAAATATGGAACTTCAGGCAGCTGATAGAATCTGCTTATGGGAATGTGGATTTTGTACTGAATAATCATTGTTTTTTCCCCGCTATCTTTGTATGTCCTACACTAAGAAAAATCATGCATCATGTTGCATGAAGGATCAGGATATGTAAGACTATTATTATTTTTAAAATACATCCTATGGGTATGGGAAGTGGATGGCTCTATCCTATCACTTGAAGGATTCAGTGATATGCCCAACATTTGCATCTTTTTGTCTTCACTTTTTTGTCAATATATATATAAATAAAATACTTTATTGATGCAGTGGTGGATCACAGCAATGGCTGTTCATTTTTGCCTGATAAGCCTGTGATTTATTGCAAAGAATCAAATATTTATTAATCATTTGAGCTCAGGATATGAAATAATTTTTCAAGTTGTCCAGCTGAGCCCATCCAGTTAAATTTTCCCATCAATTGTAAGAGATGGTATAAACTTGGCCCTGAATGTCAATCTGTCTTCAGGAACATTTTTAATTTCAGTCTCAACCTCTGCATCAATGCTTAGACAGTGAGTTATGAATTTTCAGTCTCCTAGCAGGACAAGGCCTTCACAAGTTCACTTCTGATATCAGAAGTAAGATCACATAGAGTTTTCTTAGTTTGATAAAATGTCTCTAATTAAAAAAAAAATCAAATAAACCCCCCTCAGATATTTCTTCCTGAGATGGACCTCTTATCTCATGGATATGAAGCACTTCTGTGGTATTTAACTCTATTTTCCCTCCACTTTAAATATATCACTTTTCCATACTGTAAATGAATTTGTATCTGCAGAGTGGGAATCCTTGCAAACAAACTCATTCCATTAATAATTCCCATGAGACAAAGACAAATACCATTATCAAGCCAGTTTCCAAAGTGACAGTTTAATGTTAAGAAATGCCATTAGTACCTAATTTAATGCCAGACCAATATGATTGCTATAAAACAAGATGAAAAGCAATCAGTTAAATACATTGATTTAAACTGACTGAATTAAGAAAACAAGTTTTTTCCTGACAGTAAAAAATTTGAATTATGCTGCTACAAAAGCAGACACATTCGAGTTACGATCATTTGATAAAGAAATAAAAAATCATTTATGTAAAACTTTTGGAGAAGTTCTAGACATGTTGTCACAGGAAACCAAAAGTTCCTAACGTAAATCAATGTATCTAACTACTTTAAATGTTTCTTTACTGATGGCTTGAACGTCCTAAGCATTTCAACTGTATTTTGCACCAATATGCTGGCAGAATTACATTTATAATAAAATATTATGTTTTGATTTGCAAAATATATGATAAATCAGGGAGAAAATTAATTTTTGAAATCAAGTTGTTTATTTTCGTAACCTTTTCCCACATTTTCTTAAACTGAGCAGTTGTCTTGTTCACATACACCAAGAATAACAAGATATAAAATTAAGACATGAAAATTAAATAACCATTTACAACTGAAGTAATACCATATTAGAGAGAAAATATCTTACTTTTCACTTTTTTATTTATTATTTAAGTCTTTAGATTCAGAAAAAGATCAACAGCAATCAATATCCAACTTTTATGACATAGTTTACCAACTAACTTACTCTTTTAGAACACCATTTATTGAGTAAAAAACTTAAAAAAAAATGGTTTCATATCCAAAATAATTTTATTTACCTATGGAATTTTATATCTATGGAAAGCAAAGATTTGCATATCTTTTTTCTATCTTTTTTTTTTCTTTTTTCTGTTTTCTTGTTACCATTTTCTGCTGCCTATCTCTGTCCTACCTCTGTCAATTTTAAAATTACTATACTAATCCACAGCAGTTAATGTTTATTTTTCTGAGAATAAATGTTCTATATGGATCAGACTGTATGCATCAGTCATCAAAAAGTGTTACCGATGACTGTACTATAATCGCTACTGAAATACAGTTGTTGATAAGCATTATGTTATCTTTTCAGAAAAAAGACTACTGTATTTCCAAAGAGTGCCTGGCCTGTGTGAGCAAATTTCTCCATCAACAAAGAGCTGATGTTCATCGTTTTGAAGCAGCTCAGGCACAATGCACAAGCTGAACTCTGTCAGTTCAGGAACTTCTGAGCTGAGTTCTACCAGGTGTATGGACCTCACCCAGTGAACAGACAGGGATTTGTTGTCATCTCTTCTTCTGCCACTTACTGTTACACTCCAGACAGCTGCTCCCTTCACCCTCTTATCAGTTGTGGTTTTTAGTTCTAAAAGCAAGTTGGATTTCCCAAGACAAACCCCAAAGCCTCCTTTTAAATTTGAAGTATCATTTGGGATATCTTTTCACACCAAGTTCTTTGCAACTTCTTCTGTCTGTGTAGCTGCACATTCATATGTAGATAACTTCAGCCTCCCTCTTTCTGTCCATAAAACAAAAGCTTGGAAACATTTTAGCATATGCATGTGTCCTTCTTCCCCAAACCCATCTCTTTTAGATTAACAGGGACACTGTCACACTGTAAACACCTACATCAGTGGACAAAAAGTGCTTCGGCTTCCTTTAATGACTGTCTCCTTCTGACCATGTAAACAGAAGTAAATGTCCACAAACATCTTTGTAAGTTTTTGATCTGTGCATGAAAATGAGTGAGAACTTTTGGTACCAGAAGTCATTAATTCGATATTGTGTTAGATTGGTGTTCATGCGTGGAACTGAAAGGCTGTATCCACTTCTCACGTGGCTGCACAGTGTTTTCTGGGCTTTGCACTGTTTCATAAGCCTGTAAAGCTCCCAGTTCTCATCTGTTTTATGGTTTTGGTTTTTGGCAGGGTAATGGATTATCTGATTTGAAAGAATTATGTTTTATGGCATCTATGGTTTTTTAGATTTAAGAGATTTATCAAGTAATTGTTTTTCCCAGAGTTTGCAAGACTTTATCCTGTACAGAGATTCTTCAATACAGTTAAATATTTCATTGTATAAATAATTTGTATGCCAGGTTAAGTCTAGTTTATTTTCCTGAACAGCTATGTAGCTACACAAAATTTAATAGTGTATCTTTCCTCTTTGTAGCTACGTCAATAATAATTTTTATAGACACTCTGATAAGATAATACCGCCTCACATACTAACAAAAGAAAAAAAACTTGATAATATCAAATGCTATTTATGGCTAACATGGTTACAATATGTGCAAGATACTGCTCTTTAGAGAAAAAAAAATCTTCACTCTTTTCCTAAATTTCCAATACCTGTAGACAGTGAAAATTCAAAATTAGTGCACTTGTGCTGTAATGGATACTCCTGTATTAATGTTTTTAAGTCAGCACTCAGTCAGTACTTCTGAGTGCTTAGGAGAAATAAAAAGCTGTGAAAACAAAACAAAACAAAACAAAAATCCAAAAGGCTGCTGTGGTTAACTGTGTTCTGAGCTCTCCAGAATACTTTCCATCCTCAGTGGTTCTGTGACTCTGATTCTGTAACTTTCAAGACCAGGGTATATCAATGTGCAAATTATTTTTCTCAATAAATCTTTTTTTTTCCCTCCAAAATCAACTCCAATTCTGTATTTCATGATAGATGAAAATTGATTTCCTAATTTGGAGTTTGCTGCTTATTATGCTTTCAAAAGAAAACTTGAATTCAAGGTTTTAGTTTAAGAAGAAGAGGAAAAAACATGGCATATAAAATTTTGCATCTGTGACATTTACCACTGCTACGACAATCCAGATCTAACTCTCTCTTGGCATTAGCACACCCTCACCATGGTCTCCATTTGAACAGAGTGATGATAATTGTTGTGATTTACATCTGACAGCTGGGATTATCCCCTAGGAGTTTGGTCTGAAGTCAATCTCAAAAGGATTGATGACCATTAAAACAATGGTATTATTAAATTTAAAGGGGGAAAACACCAAAATTTTACTAGTGACCATTTAATATTGAAACAAGACAGCATTGAAATTCTCACCAATTCTTCATCATGCAATTAAACTTTTGACAAACTGTTGGTTCCAGTTGCCTTATAAGGCTCCAACAAAAATTGCACACAGCCAGGCCAGGATATTTCTGCCAGCTTTTAAAATCTCATTCAGCTCCATTGTAGGATTAACTATGTTATGGTGAATAACAAGGAAGTCTTGAACTAGCTAAGGATTTAAAAATCAATTTAATCCTTCATTAAAACATAGCCTCCTCACCTCTTTCTGACAAGCTTAAAATGTCAGACAAGTGACTACGTGTGAGTGAAATAAGTGGAAAAGTAATTTTTCTGATTAACTTTTTAATTTTGTCCATAAACTAAGTGTCTAACATGTGGAACAAAAGGATTTTCTAATCATGAGTATTTTTACATTTATAAGGCTATATTGGATTTGCTGAGATCAGATTTTGAACCTATGGAGGCAGATCCTAACCTTGCATTTCTGTATTTCTTCCCCAGCTAAAGAAATAAAACAGACAATGATCTGGTGAAACACAAGCAGAAGGGAATAAATAAGGGCACCACCAGTTTTATCTTTGCCTATTTTGCTTTTAAAATACTACTGCACTACACACCTGCACACAGAGAGATTACTCATTAGAATAATACACAATAAATGAATGATGCGTAAACGTAAGAGCAAGTCAGGTTATTTGGTAAAGACCTCTGACTTTCTATTCTAAAATCACATTTAACAAAGTCACATGTTTTCACATGGAATTAATGTTTTCATGTATTTTTCAAAGTATCAATTATATTTTGCTGGTTTTGGAGGAAAAACTTCTAAAGGTAGGATCCTAAACATACCAGCAAATAAAATCCACTGTGGGCATATTGTGTTTAAAAAGCCATGATAAAGGAGTGGAGCCCTATCAATAGTTGACTGAAATATTTAGCTGGAGCCATTAGTATGTTAGTTAGTATGTATGGCTGTGACTCTCTTCAACAAAAGTTAGTACAGATGAAAGTCAAGTGATGCATGAAATTTCACTGTGGACACAAACGTGTCTGTTTCTTAGGTATTATATTGCTCCTGAAGAACCTGCCTAGGAAACTGCAGCTCCTGTCTTCCTGGCATAAGGGAAAGGGCAAAAGAAAAGCAGAACACATATCTCACTCTTTGGATTTAATAAGATAAGACTATGCAGTTTAGGAACAAGCTCCTGAACTTCATTAGCTCTGATAGCTCCAGTAATAGATATTTACATGTGCTCTGAGGAAGGAAAAGGAAAAATGAAGGAAAAAAGAAAAATAAACCCCCTATGATATGCAAGGAAGCACAATGTGGTTTTAGAAAGCATTGATCTTGGTTTAAGAGTAAATAAAAAAACCAACAGTAATTTAGATGGAATGCATCTCATCTAACTGCAGCTATTTAAAAATTTAGACAGGTTTACCTACTGATCTAGAGTGTAACACACTAAGAAATAAACACCTTCAGAGTCATTAACTTATAAAATTATAGACATGATTTAGGATGGATTTAATTCCTTCTGATTGCATTCACCTCTCATAGTGAACAGTCAAAAACATAAGACTTACACTGGACACCAGTTCACAGTCAACATTCCTGTCTATGCATCGAAAAAGATTTCCATAGAATGAAGCAGGTTATCACAGTGTAATGATAATTTATACAGTAGAATGATGTCAACATTGAGAATTGCTCTAAGTATCTAAGTACATACACAGAAACCAACATAAAGGAAATTAATTTTCCTAGTAGCAATATCAGACTTCGCAAACTTGCTGAATATGTTGACTGTTCCAATTATGCAAATTCTCAGGTCACCATAGTCTTCTAGCCTGTAAAGAGACATAGCTTGCATTATTATGACTATCTCTAGTAAGGGTAAATATGGTGATATATATGAATAGTTCTGTGAAACAGAAATCTTTTCCTTAGAAATGGAATTTTGAAAGAAGTTAATTTTGTTTAAACTGTCTGAGAGACCTCCAATGCCAATTATTTCCAATTATGTTAAAAGGAAAAAGGAAAACTCTTATTGTCATAGGCTTTCAAAAAATGTGTTCGCGTCATTCCTGAGCATCAAGAAAAGTGCTCTGGTGAGAAGTCCTGCAAGTAGGAAGACTCCCTTGTGAAAGCCATTGCACACAGGGTTTGTAGCCAGCAGAGCAGGGGTAAAACTCTTGTGCCAGCAGGGGACTTTCCCCTGCCCATCAGACCTGTTGACCAGAACTGCTGGTCAAGATCAGCAAGGAGCAAGGACTGAAGTTACTGGTAGAAAGAACAAGAATCCTGTGGGCTGAGCTTCAGTATGTCAGTAAGGGTAAAACAGGGGTGAAACATGCTCTCTTCTGAATTAAAGAGTCAAATCAGAGAGAAAGGAGCTGGAGAACAAAATATTAGTGATGCATACATCGCTGTGGAACACAGGAGACCATTTCACTTTTGTGGCTATATCTAAAGCATTTCAAGCAATTTTAATTTCTCAAAAGGGAAATAAAATAAATCTGTTATTAAATTTATATGAGAACCTAACAAGCTAGCAGAACACCCCCCGGTGATTTACATGAGGTGCTATTATCCATGGATCACTGACATGATAGAGCATAATCACATCTGAAAGAGTACTTGGAGACCACTATTTTGTGTCAATGAGCAGTTAAGAAGCCCTTAGCTTTTTGGAGCCTTGGTTTATTGTGTTAGTCTGTGGAGAAACAGACACTAAAGGCAGCAATATCTCCATATGATGAAGCCAACTGGCATCCTCACAGCATGCCTGCTCATATTGTACTTGGAAGGGCTTTTTATTCATGGCTAGCTCTGTGTGAAATAATCCTATTTTTCATTATATTGCTCTGTGTCCATCTTCTGGAATATTAATATATGAATTTGAATTTAATCAACTCTGCAGATAAAACCAATAAGTTTTTAATTCAGGCTTCTCAAAAATAGACATAACTGCAGTGTAAGAACATAAGTAATAATGACTGCTTCTTTGAGCTTCAAAATTACTGTGAATAATCTAACATTTTTTAAACTGCCATATTCACTAGAGTTAGGTTAACTTACTGTCCCTAATGTGTAAGGGGAGGTGCTAGCCTCACATGCCAGCTTGTTACACTTGTAAGAAACTACCTTCAGGCTGTGCTGCTGTTGCCACTCATACCGCTAAAAAAACTCTTTGAAATCATCTGCAAAATCTTTTCACTACCAACCTTTTAATCCTTTTCTAGAAATAGTCCTTTGCCATAATGCTGGAAAATTTGTCTTTTTTCAGGCCACAGATATGACTGCTATTATCAAGTGGGAAATATTTTCTTTAGATTTCCTTACTTTCCCCTAAACCAAATTGTTGTCCTACCTGATTTTCTAAAATTTTAAGCACTATCACGGAAGCAAATGCTATTTGTTTGGACAACATCTAGTGCTGTGAGATATACTGCTTCCTGACTGTGGCTGTTAAGTAATACCACAGTATATCATCACAATAATACAGTCTGTCTCACTGAAAGGGCTGCTGATTCAAACACATATGTCACCCTGACATTGTGAAATCCTGCCTCCAGAATCCTGGCCTGAGATGTCAGATGTGCATTCAGCAGTTATTCTCTTTCAGCCAGCAAAACAGTCCTGGTGCACTTATTTTCATTCATGTTCTTTCAGAGTCTTAAATAAAAAAAGACAGCACCTGAAATTATTGGTATTCTCTACAGGTCCTGATTCAAAGCCTTCGGGAGTAAATTTTTTCCATTGATTTAGGATGTCTGAGATAAACTTCAATTCTGGAGAATGTAGACCTATTATGCCTGTAAGATATCTCTCTAGAAATCATTGCCATTTTTTTTTTTATTTGTAACTGGACTCATAGCAGTATATTACATATATACCTTATATACCCCACTTAATTTATCTGATAATAATTTCTGAAACATGTCAAAGGACAGTTAGGAAACATTTAAGTAAGTAAGATGCTTCTTATGGTCAAAAAAAAGATCCAGGGACCAAAATATCTCAAACTGATTGAGTCAGTCAGAACACAGAACCATACTTGTAAAAATAGTTGAAGAAAATCAGATCCATCATACATAGGAGGCATTGTTGGTGGGATAATTAAACAACAATGTCTTCCTGTCAAGAAGGAGACAAGCAATAAAACCATGATTCTTTCGGCATTGCTTATGTTTGTCCTCTTTTATTATTGGAACATGACATTGGTGGGGAATTGGCTCATGGGATAATAAAGAGTATCACAGTTTTCACAATTTAATACCATACCAGAAAATCCCTTATTATTTAATTTGTTTAATTTTCTCGTGAACTTTTTCCAACCAGGTAATACCTTATCTGGAAAAAGTTTAGTATATAGGAAAAAAACCCTACATATAAGATTGGTTTTGTATAGACTAGATTTAGCTCTCATGTCCTGCTCCCTTGCAGACTTTTTTTTTTTTTGTCAATAAAATAATTTAAATATGTGAGAGATACAGATGCAAAGACACCTAATACTGTCCGTGTAAAACAGCATTTCCTTCTTGCTTAGAGTTACAAAATACAATCCTGTTTCATCCCTTCTTTTTCACTGATAACGAAACATGTGCCATGATATTACCATATACTGAGATGAAATTCAGACTTTTGGATAAGGAGAGATTTTGGAATGCTGGTAGTGATGGCAGGGCTCCTTTTCTTCTTTCTCTAAGCACTTCATGTGTTTTCTCAGACAATCTTCCTGAAATCTTTTCCCTTGGTGGATCATGAATCGGGAATTAGGAATTTCAGCCTGTAATGGAAGTTGAAATTTTGCTTTATATTGTGAAACATGACTTCTCCCTTCATCATCTGTCTTCTTGCCGACGTTCTTCATCCCTGCCCTCCCACATGCACACACATCACATGACACCTCACTATTTTATCAGGGAAAGTCTGATTGACACCTGCTGAAGAGATTGGATTGTACACAAAGAGTAAAACCAAATATTGAAGGCTGGTTACAGAGGATGACAAAAAGAAGAGAAGGAGCATTGATTTCATGATAATGTAGCACAATCACCACCTATTTTTTTGGGTAATATCATTGGTACTCAATGGCAGGATATTGGAGTGATGCTGACAGTGGTGAAGAATAGGTAGTTTCTCAAAATGTTCTGCAGTATTTTCTGTAGCCCTAGCTCATTCAATGTCATTATTATTTACCTATTTATTATAGAGATATACACACCCGTGTGAACAATAATGTTATGAATGCTGCTAGAGAAATTAAAAGAACCTTAGAGGTATCATGTTAAAAAGGTTTTGGAGCCTGACTTTTGAACACTTAAGCTTGAGTTTTAATCAAATTTATTTAGACAAACATTTTTTGAAAATATCCCATGAATATCAGTGAAAAGATACATGACACACTATGTTGGCAACATCACCAGTTAATAAGGCCAATTGACACTTTTCTTTATGAAATCTTGGTTTTGGTCCATGATAATGTTACAAAATGTGACCAATTCATTCCAAATATGTGCAGTACACTTTGCTCTTCTAGTAGGTGCAGACCTACTAGGAAGTGAAAGAACCAGTAGGAAGTCAAGTATGATATATGCCAGGTAGCTATTTACTGTGTCTTGCTTTGTATTTAGAGGAAAAAAAAAAAAAAAAAAGTAAAGGCACAACAAACAGGCTCTGTGGTTTAAACTATCCCAGCTTTATAGAAGCTCTAAGCTTCTTTACATGAGCACTATGGAGATTAAAAAAAAAAAAATATATACAGAGATTATATAGAGATAAGAGATCTAGGTGCAAAGGCATAGGGACTTTCAACTGTGAAACTGCTGGAACTATTCCATCAGGCAAACTGATAACTTGACTTTTTGAAGACTGAGTATCTAGGCTTCGTCAAAAGTATCCATTAGCTATCGCTATTTTGTTTACTGTGTGGCATAAAGTAAGAGTGGGCAACTAAAGTTATTTAATGCAAAAGCAATGCTGCAGTGTAAACATGCTATGAAATCAGCCATATTAAGAACCACAATTTCTTAAAGATAGTTTCAATTATTTTGTATATTTAATTTTTTCTAAAGCAGGCAAGCTGGTTTTTTTCATGGGGCAACCATGAAAGAAAGTTGATTTGTTGAAGCGCTGAAAATTTTCTTCATTTACATTAAGCCCTTTCAAGGTGTTCAGCACTCCCTCCCCCATGTGTACATACTGTCCAAATAACACTGAGCAATAGATATGTAGTGAAAACCAACAGCCATTGCTTATGTTAAAAGGCAAGAAGATATGTCATTCTAAACACTAGACTATTAGGCTGAAAAAGCCATAAGGTACTACTTGTCACTGTCTCCAGTATCCACTTGCCGATAGATTTAAATCAGTATTATCCTTTGGAAATGCTTACTAATCACCAGTGAGACAAGTACCTTCTAGACTGGTGAAGTACACCATGCATTCCTCAATGAACAGGATGTGAATCACCACAAATCCTGACAGCCTTTTTCTTTTTCATTACTGCTACTACTGAAGGTTCCATTTACTTCAGGTAACCTAGGGTAAAAGGCTATTAGGGGTATGAAAGCAGTGAAGTTTTCCTTCTATATTGGGTTGTTCTGCAAACAAAGGCACTGGACAAGCATAGAAAAATTTGTGCTTGAAGTGAAAGCGGTTACAACATTTTGCATTCATATATTTTAAGCTCATGGGTACCATCTCAGAAAGTTATCAGCTGGCCAAAAGTTCAGCTATTTTTTGCTTTGGGCAACAGTTCATAATTATTTTTGGAACCTGTGCACTTTACACTTGATCAGTCCAGTTGAATTTCTTTCAGACATTGTTTATTGAGGAATGCATGACCACAGTAATACAAAAGGGAGGATTAGCATACGCTGCTTACAGTTATCACTTACCTCTCTGCAGAATAACACTTGAAAGACGAAGAATTTCTTCTGTACACATTCTTAGAAGTGCTAATGCTTTTTTCTGCATTGTACTCTCCTAAGCAAGGTCTTTACAATTCTGCTACTAAAGGACAGAAACAACAGAAACCTTCTCAGACTCCATGTTAGGCATTATTCCTCTCTTTTTTGTTTTCTAAATTAAAGAGATTAGAGATGCTACAGTATCCCAAGCAGCCTCATAGCAGTTATTTGCAAGATGGTGCATTATACTCCTTATAATTGCCCTTATGAGATGGTAATTTTACTTTTTGCACTGGACCAGACATTTTCTGAATGCATCTGTTACTTGGAGTTCCTTCAGAATTTGTCCTTGAACCACCAATGATTAGCACTTGGAGATTGTTTTTCTCTCTGGAGGCACCTAATCTTTCAGTTCTCTGTGCTGTGTTTTCCGAGACTATCTAATTTATTTGTTGTATAAGCTTCACAAACTGTTGTAACTCTGGCACCTTTGAAATTGCAATATCTACTGCACATTTCGGGGTCAATTCTGCTTCCATCAAAGACTGCCTTTGGATTGCATTATTTTGCATAACACTCACTAACCATTCTTTTAATGCATCATTTAAACTCCCTCCAAACTGGCAGTGCTCATTTAATTGCTTTAATCCAGTCACATATTCAGCAAATGTTTCATTTTCTTGATTCTATCTATAAAAGCAGAAATGCTTTGCAATCACAAGTGGCTTTGGGAATAGGTAATTTTGCAGAATTTCCACAGTCTCAGCAAAAGTTTTGTCTTTTGCTTTATTAGCATCTGTAAGGCTGTGTTACAGAATGCAGTTTTGATGACCATTACATTCAGAAAAACAGCCATCTTTTACATAATCTTGAGAGAATAAAATAGTGTTCAAGTCTTCCAGTATAGGTAGAAGAATCCTTCATTAAACTGTCAGATAAACTATCTTGTTCAAAATTACAATACACCTTATTGTCTCGCCCACTCCAAAGAATAAAATTATTCTTAAGACAAGTGTGGCAGGCTACAGGCTTAGCATCATCCACCTGGACAATCACCTTCTATTTCACTGTATTTTGTAGTACAATCCTGTGCTCCCCGCTGAGTAGGCTTTGACTTCCAGGATACCAAGATAAGAAGCAATAGAAAGATTGCCTTGCTGATCTGGAAAGGTGGTGTGTTGTTACTCTGATTGGCTCCTGATAGCTGCTGCATGGGAAGACATGGAAAGTTACTCCATGAGATGGTACCTCACTTCTAAACACTAGCCACGGCTCTGTCTTTAATTCTTTGATCATCTTCAATGTTAACCTCAGAATCTGCTTATTCAGTGCTCAGGACTGGTAAAGGTAAAGGTAAAACTGGTGATGAATCCGAACTCTGGAATAAGGGATGAGGTAAGAAATCAGATGTTACTCTTTCTGCATGTGTCCAGTCCAGCATGAGGTTCAGGGCTTGAGATGCATATGCCCACAAGCACAATTGAACTGAGTGATGCTGTGAGCTCACACAATACTACACACATCTAAGTAACTTAACTGGACCGTTATACAAACACAAGTCAGTAATGGGCATTCACATTGAAGAACTGGGAAGATTTCAGTCTGTGGGTCTGAGAATACAGTCAAATAGAAGCTTTTACTGGAAGTCTGACAATTACACTTGCCATACACATAATCAGTTCACGTGCTTTTTAGATAACACAGTGCAGGATTCAGCATCTCACTGTATCAGACAGCTACCTTAAGCTGGCTGCATGAGCTGGCTGTTAAAGCTCCCCTTACAATGGAAGAGAATTTGCTCGACAGCAGAGTTTAGAAAATGATCTACTTAACCAATGATAGACTTGATGTTCCTTGTTCAGCTTGCCCACAGACAGGCATTGATTGCCATGTGAAATTACTTGTTCTAGCCAAGTCCCTCAGGACCAATACCTGTCACTCAGGTTCTCCAGGATATTTGGAGACACTGATGGAGAGCTGTTGGGGTAAGGGGCTTCAGGTGGCATCAAGTCTGTGTGGTTAGGCAGCTAAACTGAATTTTGATGTCGACTTGAGGTAAAGAGTTGTCTGCATTCCACCAACTGTATTAAACAAATCCCCATATAGTGAAACCTTCAATACACTTTTCTTCAGAAACTTACAGTTTGATGTTTTAACTTGTGAGAGGAATCCTGTTGTGGCCATGTGTTTTCATGAAGCAACTCAGTCAGCTATTTCTGTCCTTGGCTTTTTTATGCCCCATCTTTACTTCCAAGGTCCATTAAAATGGTCATATGCTGTAGTGAAGCACAGTGTATCAAAGTACAAGAAAGAAATGAATAATTAGCTCTTCTGTGCAGGTTTGGATAGTTTTCAGTGTAGGGAGAGTGATACAATGTAACAAGTAATAAAACACCTTTCTTCTTATGACCTGAAGGGACAGTGTCAAAAAAAGAAATATATATAGTCAATGATTTGGTCACAGTTCATGAACAGAAGAAACAAACTCTGCAGGCAACATTCACTGTGGTGTATCCTAATTCTAAGTCTTCCCTTTTCAGCCTTAAAAACATTTTAAATATATTTTTTTACATATTTTATGTGCAAAACATTTATGGTTAAGTAAAACCTCCTTTACACCCCCATTTCCCCATCCATTAGGATTTCATAGCAATTTTATTTCTTAATCTGGTACTAAGATCAACAGATGGAAAAATTAGTCTATATCCACATTTTTTAAACAATTCTTGTGGTTTGAAAAATGTAACTTTCTCATCTCTTATTACCACCTGCCCTATGACAACTAAGACAAATGCTGGAAATTTAAATTAAGCAAAACAAAGATCTTAATTTTTGAAAATAATTGTTGTATTATGTGATGTCATCACAAAACCGTCAAGATTCTGCAAACAGATATTTTATATCTGACCTGTTTGAAAAAAACTGTGAATACTTTTATGGTGTAAAATGATGCTGTGAAAATCACTTCCACAAATCACTAAAGTCTTCACTTCTTCCATCATAGAAAGGCCAAATCTAGCTGCACTAATTCATGGCACATTTTCATCTAGTCCATCCATAAAAATGTCCAGTGAGAGAGATGTCATTCCTCATGAAAAGAATAATAATTTTTCTTATTTGTCTTCCTTTAGCACAAGCCACAAGACAGCTTTGTGGAGATAAGCAGGCAGGATGGAGAGATCCACTGACAGGAAACCTTACAACCTGAGTAGACATAAGCAATGTATGTACGTATCTGCAGCTGACCATATCAGTCTTGAGGTTTTTCTTATAAACAGATTTCTTTCAGAACATGATTTCTCTGAGTTATTTCATAGACCTACTTTAGAATAAGAGAAATACTGCCACAGACTACTGGGTAAGAGTATAAAGGGTGTAAAAGGAGGAAGGGGAAAGCAGGCCAGGTATAAGAGTCCACATGGAACTACTGATTAAATCTAGTCCCCAGTGCTCTACTGGTCTTAGAATTTTAAGATACTGCCTTGTTTTAATAATTGAAGAAATGCTGAAGAATTGTAATACAAATGTTGTAATTTACCTGAAGATAAATAGTAAACTATTTAGAGGCATCTATAAAAGCAACAATTATCCACTTGGATATGTTTGGATATGAGGAGAGACAGAAGAAATTCAAGAAACAAAAAAGAAAAATTGCAGAAGAGAATTTTGTATCTATCTTTTTCTAGCTTCAATATGATGAGGAAGAAGGGTTTGAGGCAGAGAAGAGAACAGACATGTCTACATGTTTCCTACTGAAATGCAATAATACAGGAAAGTGATGCATATTTCATCAAGGATTAAGAATCATCTGAAAGGTTTTTGAAAAGGCTTACACTACTAAAGATGAAATGACTTAGACTTGGTGGCAGGTCTTGATAGCATCTAGATTTGTGAATGCAAATGATTGTTTTGCCTTAGATTCCTTTGGCAGTTTATAATGTTTAAGGGACCTTGCTGCCTAATTTACATAAGACCATTTGTGGCCAATGATTTTGCTATTTGTTACCAGCTACCTATGTCCTAGAGTAAAAGCACATATATTTCTGAAGAATATGCAGTGTAATATTTTGCCAGCTGCATTTTAGAATGCTTTATAGATTTACATACACAATTGCTTTTTCCTCCTGAACTACCTAGAGAGTTTACAAACTCTTCTGCTTTCCTAAATGTCTTCTGTCATTTGTTTAAAGACATCTTTGCTACATGCTTACTAACTTCTGAGTACTGTAAAAGAGTTAA
Organism: Scolopax mira; assembly: GCA_004320125.1. Taxonomy (NCBI): domain Eukaryota; kingdom Metazoa; phylum Chordata; class Aves; order Charadriiformes; family Scolopacidae; genus Scolopax; species Scolopax mira. Next base: position 133,550 of record BJBW01005017.1, read on the forward strand.
AAATACTGAAAATCAGAAAAAATATTCCCAGCAATTGAGCAATAAAGTAAGTATCTGTTAAAAGCATAAAAATATATAGAAATATACTTACTTTCACAAAACCAATGAAATACTGTTTTCAATGTGTGTGTGCTTTATATTATATTTTGTGTATTTGAACATGATATTTCCTGAGATGTCTCTGCTGCAAAATTTAATTGAAAATCAATAGGCCCCCTAAAGTCCTAAAAACACTATTCTTTCTTTAAAAAAGCTTTAAAAACTTTAAGGGGTTAAATTAGTGTCTCAGCAGGACATGCAGTGCTTGTGACCAGAAATGAAGCTCTTCTGTAAATGCTGGTTAACAAATTAGAGCTTTCATTCAAATTTCTAACCCACTTATATGTGTATAGATACAGTTTAGATTACAATGTCTCTCTGGATTTACACTGAGAGAAACTTTATAGGGTACAGAAACTTCACTGTGGTCATGACTGATTTATTTCCTCTACCCCTTACAGGCTCACTATACTACTGTAAGTCCATGACTATTTCTGAATGGTATTTTCCTACAGACATCTGTAAGAATGTGGTTTCAGTAAGTTAGGAACAATAAATGAAGCAAATATGACTTAAAATAACAATAATAAATAACCATAAGGATTGAAGACCTTTTATTTTAAAATTGAGTCTTGGAACAGTTACATTTTTCAGTGTTAACTATCAACATCAGGAGCTAAAGAATAAACTGGAAGTCAGCATTCCAAAATCTGAAGACTTTGAAATTCAGTCTAATCCGAATTTTGTAGGTCAGCCCCATTTGTACATTACATAAATCTACAAGGAACTAATGAGAATGAGATGTCTAATACTAGGTGTTGTTTATACCAGATTGTTTCAGTCTGTATGTGTAGCTTTTTTGACAGGAATATAGTCTGCATTGTTTCTTGATCCACTAATTACATAGACAGAAAATAATGTAATATAAAATGGAAGGATCCAGAAAATACTAAATTTTGAAGAGGCAGAAGAGTTCTTACATGAGGGTCTTGTTTACTGGAAAGCAAACACCCACAAAATTTGGGACTTTTCTGTAGCCATAGTCCAAAACTAAGACCAATCTTGTTCTAAGATTCACAGATTTTGCCAGGTCTTATGTAAAATATAACCACACCTTAGTCTGACAAGGAGGTGACAGCATCAAACACAGAGACAAGTCCAAGAAACACAGCTGAAGACATTGAGGAAGGCAGGCTGACTGCAGCAAGGTATGAAAATGTTCCATAAAAACCAACAGAACAGTTACAGCACAATATTGACAGAAGGTTGGGTTGAGTTTTATAAGATGTATTCTTGAACATGGCTGGGAAGTAATAATAGCAATAATAATAACAGTGAGTCCTCTTATGGGCTGCTTAGGTTCTTCTTGCAATCATCTTTATGATTGCCCTTATCTTTAGTGCATTGAGGAGAATTTGAGACCTGATTGTCAAAAGAATTGTTTTGGTGTTTAAGTTCGGGGACTTTCCTATAATAGAAAGTCATCAGAGCTGGATTCAGTCAAGACTGTAGCCTCTACACTATCCAGTCATCAAGTACTGTGTTATGAAGTTCCTCATATAAAACACAGAGGTGCAGCATGGAAGCTCAGTGTAGCTGGAAAGCTCAGCAGCAACCAGCCTGGGCCCAGGAAAAACAGGAGTCTTAACAATTGCCTCTCAGGTGCCATAAGAGCATGGAGCAGACATTTTGTCCCTTAAGATATATGACCTCTGAGAAGCAGTAGCAAAGCCTTTCCTCCTGATATGCAAGCCTGTCTCTAATAATTTCTCTTTAGGGGAAAGTGGTGCCCTTCTCTTGTGTATGGTAACCTCATGGTTACCATGAAATACTGAGTATTTCAATACCCAGTTCTAGCCCCAGCCTGAGAAAGGAATTAGATCAACTGTTTCCTTGAGGAGTGTTTTAAAACCCAATGTATTGCCTACTTCAAGTTATTGGTTGTTCTCCAACACTCTTAGTTAAGTTTGTTTCCTGTAGGACCAAATATGATTCAAAATTCACTATGCGGAGAGAAAAAGCAGAAAGGCCACAACTCTGCAGCAGAGGGATTACAATAGTCAACCAGAAGTGGGATTCCCTATGGGAATTTTGGGTTTTGTTTGCAGATTTTTAGATTATTTTTTTAACTAATATTGTTGTTGTTTTGAAATTAAATTACTTTTAATATAACAGAGTTGTCCTTTGAAGCATATACCTAGCGCCCCTACATATACATATATGTACATCAGCAAATTTTCCCACATGAACACTAGACCTGTACCTTGCAAGAAGTAGTTTTGAGTTCAGACAAGTACAACAATGAGCTCAGAAGTACATTGTACCTATATAAAAGTTGACCAGACCCTGGAATAAGACCCAGATATCATAGATATACTCCACTGGCTGGTATTTGAACACTGTGAACACCTTCCTCCAGATTTTTTTTTGTTCCCCACAAGTTGGCAGGCTTTTAAGATCTTCATTTTGAATTTAATCATGAAGCAAAATAAAATGCTAGGATTCAGTGTAGTTTAAAAAGGGTTTTTGGATATCTCTTAGCATTTTTTTGAAGTTATTAATTTCCTTAAAGATGACATCTATTTTTCTGCAGCTGGAAACCCTAGTTGACTTTGCAACAGCAAGTGTTAAAATGTACCACTCTTCACTGAATACCTTGAAGCTGCAAGAGTGTGTATTAAAATTCTAGTCATTTTAATAAGTCTCAGACCGATCCTGCAGTGTCAAAATTGGCATATTTATTTATTGATTGGTTGATTCTCCCATCCAGAATGAAGTTCTTTGCATATTTTCTGGGCTAAACTGTAATGTAGACCAGCCATAAATGAATGATAGATGCCTTAGAACTGGAACTAGAAAATCTCCTTAGTGAACTCTTCAAACAGCCTGAAAGAACCTTGTTAGGAAACATTTTCTTTGAAATAGTTTGCTCATTGTTGACATTATTAATCATGACAGTATTACTGAGGAATTGATGGGTATTTATTTAATTGTCTTCAGCTTTGTTATTGTGAACCAGTTTTGTATTCCTAATGTCATGTTAATCTGCTTTTTACTGGTGGCTGGATGAATAATAGATGCAACACTTAGAAAAAAGCTTTCTGCATATGCAGAAATTTCAACATTTCTTACAGATTACACTCTTAAAGTTAGGTCCATTTCCCTAGCAAAGTTAAGAGGACCAAATATTCCAAATAACTTTCTCAAAATGCCAAGAAATAGAACTTTTTCATAAGAAATATAAAACTCATAGTTCTGTTCCACAGTACTTGCAAACTTAGTCTACTGGCCCAATTATAAAAAGATCCAAGATAATTTGTATTTCCAATTAGCAGCCATATATTTGCCTTAGGAGACTGTTAGATTTTTTTTATTTGGTAAATATTAACACACTGCAGTGCCAGGGGCTGTTGTGAGGATTGAAGAGGACAAGCAGAATCGGCAGATAATCATTAATCTGATGGGTCATTTACAGTTAAGTCTCTATTTTCATTGAACTTTGCTGGAGCATGGGAAATTATTTTGAAACTTGTATTCAGCAAGTGAATGGATTGTATGCTATATGAGAATTTATGAAGGCAATCAGATGCAATTCTCATGAGAAAGCAATTAAAATGTTTTACTTCCAATTAATTTAGCTGTGAAGTTCCTTGCCACATGAAAGAACTGAAGATTGGGATTTGGGGGATTTAGTTTCTTTATTTCTATAGTTGGATTTATAGCCTGAGACACCAGTGCTTCTTCTGAGCAAGAAAAGCAGCATTAAGAAAAAATGGCTTCTCTGTCTCATATAAATAGCCTATATATAGGTTAGTACCTATTTTTCGTGGTTAGAATAGGGCCTTGGATAAGAGCCAATCCAAGCCATTTCCCATCAGTGAATGAAATTCTGAAAATATAAGATAAAAATTACTGCATTCATCAATGACATTTCCAATTTCAATAAATTTGAAATATTCCAGACAAACTATATTCTCACACCTTTTCTTACACCAGAACATGTCTTACCCAGAACATGCCTATGTCTTACAATGTCTTACTCTCCCTTTAAAGTTTAACTATTGGAAAGATTTTAGTGCCAGGTATGACTGGTGCGCATTGATCTATGCCTCTACAGCATTTTGCATATTTATGAGTTTAATGAATTATACAGTTATACTTTTATCTCTTTTTAAGAAATATCCTCAGCTAAACAAAAAGGCTCTCACATAGCTCAAAGAGCTGACCTCAATTAATCACAGCCTTATTGCAGAGTCATTAATTACCTCAATTAAGATCTTTCTGTAGGTCTCAGATATGCATGATAAACAGCAGCATTTATTGTCAGTTATGTGACTGGTCAATAATGAGCCAGTGACATGAGTGTACACATGTAAAACAGAGGTACTGTCCTGTTCCTTTCATTAAGGAATGGATTTATGAAACTAGTTGTGCATATTACCACATTTGTGTATCTAGTTCTGTAATAGAGAACTAAGTGGATGATTCTTAAGGCTAGTAAATGTAAGTTAATTTATTAATTAAAAGTTTACTACCATAAACAATTCCAGAGTTGTGTATCATACTCTCTTAGGAATCTTTCAGGGGCAAAAAGCATATCATCCATGTGTTTCTTCATATATTAAAAAACTACAAGACTGAGCAATTCTGATGCCACGTCTTTCCTGAGGCTTTTGTTCTGCAAAGGTTTTAGTGGCAACTGAGAAATGTTGTAGCTTAAAGGTATGCACTTATTCTATTTCCTTTAACAAAGAAAACACTAAACATATTTACTACAAATCATGGAGTTAAACGAAACTGCATAACAATAACACATTCCTCTGCAAAGGGTATGGAAGTAAGACTCTTTGAAAGCTGGAAAAACATTGGCAATCAAAAGCTACACGAAAGTAATCTTATTTTTATTACATACAAGGAATGTTTTCCCAGGAGTGCTGATGCCTGCCAGAAAATAAATAAGAAACTAGGATAAAAGAAAGAAGGAAAGATTACTTGGGTTGAACTGCTCAACCAGATTTTCCTTAGCTACACATACCCATGAGGAGTTGGGTTACTTTGGTGCTCAGCTACAGGTGAAGGCAGTGGCAGCCAATAGACTGTTACAACCTACACCATTATTGTTCAGGCAGCCATAGAGTCTCTAATTTTGCTGCATATTTATTCCATATTCACATTTCTAAGCCTGGCTATAATTCTGAAAGCCACTAGCCTCTTCTTAAAGAGCTACAGGCTGGTGCCTGCACTTCAATGATTAGTCCTGAAGTAAGATCAGAGTGAAAATGAAAGAAAGAAAGTGAATAAACAAAAAAAGATCCTGGTTTAAAACAATAATAATAATAATCCCTCAGAACACAGAAACATAAATTAAATGGGCACAGGTTGATATGGTGTTGAAAGGCTTTAAAAAGGACTGAAAATTAAAGACTGTCTGCCAGTAAGCCATGGAAACATGATTTTTGAAGTGTGATCTGACTTTTGAAGAAGAATAGAAGAATATATAATAAGAATATAAGAATATTCATCTATATATAATAATAATATATATGAGAAGAATATAAGAATATTATTCTATAATAAGTATATTATATAATATAGTATAATATAGGAAGAATTTCTTAGCTAGGAAGAAAGTTACTATGGACAAGTAAAGAAGATCTGCATTTGATTTTTTAAACACCCCAAGAAACTATTTCTTTGTGAAACATCTCCCCACTGACCAGGGTTTTACCAGTGGAGATAAACAGATAACTGAACTAAGCTACAAGGCTTTTTCTGTGCTCTCGTGTGGAACCTGTTCATGGGGCTAAGAGCAAGTGGGGAGTTGTAGCATATTTTCATCCAGAAAGGGCTGAAAAAGGGCTTCTCAGACACAGCAATGCAGCTGTTCCTCCTCCAGCACAGATGTTGACCAGGAACCCTGCTAGCAGGAGCTGCAGCCTCATGCAGCAAATTGCTAGGGCAATTGTGTGGGGTGGTTTAACACCACCACATCCCCATGCACACGCAAATCCTCCTTTTCCCTGCCTGCCCTGCTCTCTCTTGGCCATCACTTTATGCGAGACACAGATGAGGAGCTGCAGTGCAAATAGATTTTTTTCTAAAGGCTATTCATCCCTCAGGGAAGAGGCTGACAACATGAGTCCTGAGGGGAATTACTGGGAAAGAAAGCATGCAAACAGGCAGGAAGCACTAAGTACCAACTGGCACTCAGTGTCAAAATGTCTGCTACAGCTTTGTGGACAGGTATGCAGCCGAGTCCAGTATGGGGATCCAGGTCAGATTTGGGTCTGGGATGGGCAGGAAGAGAAGGGCTGCGGCAGAACTGGAGACCAGCTGGGAACCTGGCCAGTAAGACCTATTAGTGGCCTCAGGACCCTGACTTGTTGTTAAAAAGACTAAAGAGGTACCATCCTGTCCAGATAGCCAGGATCTGCAGGGTTAAGTGAAATTAGTTGTGTTGCTCTTTTTTGTTTAACATTTCCTATGGTTCTAGTTGGAAGCCTCAAAAAACCTGCTATTTTCAGGAAGATTTTCAGGACTTCTGGGCTTTTTCAGAACTACAGCAAGAATTTCCCTCCTGAAATTTAGTATGTCTTCTCAGATTACAAGACAACTTGGAGTAATTGGTTCAAGTTCAGTTTGACCTTATGGTCAATTTTTGGGTCAGTTCTTATTTTTACCTATGCTAGTTTTCCCATGCTTATTTTAAGGACAGCAGTAAATGTTTGAAACACCTTTTCTATTTGTAACTTCATTTCCATCTAAAGTGAAAGACAGACTTTTACTTGGTGATTACCAGACAAGCAGTTAAAGAAAAGATAGATGGTTTCTGTGGTTCCTTAGGGCTTTACTAAATAAGATTGATTTCAGCCCTCTAACTTTTTTTTTTTTTAAAAGGCTAGTGGATTCTTTTTTTTTTAAATTAAAAAGACCTTACTCCCTTCACATTCACAAAGTAAAGATTGATGTTTCTTTACCTGTTGGATATAAAACATACATTAAAAAACAAACAACAAAACAAAACAAAATAAAAACCAAACAAAACCCGCCAAACAACGAAAAACCAAAACCAAAACCCAAAAAACTCCAGACATGATATCTCTCCTTATTTTGTGTAATAGAATGAAAAATGGCTTCTGCTTCTGCTAAAAAATTTATTCAAGAAAACTAACAGGCAGGAGAGTTTGGGATTTTTTGTTGGTTGGCTGGCTGGTTGGGTTTTGTTGTTGTTCAGATGTCTGACAATGTTTTATTTTGCCAATCAGGGTATGAATTTTAGTGTTTAGAGAATATATTGATTTCTGTGTAGCAGACTGTTAACCAGAACATATGCAGAGCTTACCATCAGCAGTATAAAGCCACACCGATCTAGAAAAAGTCATTAAGCATGATTTCTCCATTTTCTTTGTAAATCTTAATGGAAGGACATTTAAGTACTTAAGAATTCTAGAAAGGTGTTTAGAGCATCTGTGCTTTCTTGAAAAGCAGCCAAAACATCATCAACACATCTCAGCCGCAGTTTCTTTCTTGGCTTCAATAACAGCACAACATTCTGTCCAGAAGATGATATGAAGATAATAGTAAATACTGGACTAAAATATGTTTACAAGGTTTTAGTGACAGAAGGCAAGGAAGGCCACAAATAAAAAGTCAGCCAACACTTGTCGCAATGATGCAAAATCACAGATAGACAGGCTCTATCTATTCATACCCAGGCTCCATTACTTGCCACTAAGGGCCAGATTGTTATGCCCTGTCCCCAGTTGGGCAGAGCAGTACAGCTAAGATCTACTCCTTTGCTGCACGGAGTAGAAAGCTCAAACTTGTAATCCCAAACGTCATCCTTCATGAAAGGAAAGGAGAGGTAAGAAAGAGGTCAGGGAGAGACAGAGATTCATTTGGTTGTATAAGCTCATAGGCATAAGGCAATGAGGAAAGGAAGAAAGACATTTTTGACTTTCTGGATTCTTTTATTATCTAGTTCCTGGACTCGCATGGTTATACACACAGCTTATCTATGGCTAGATCCATTAATAAAATAGTATTAAGACTAGGGAAAGTTGAAGCCACATGAGGAAGAAAAGTGGCACATGTCTAAATTATTAACCAATCTATCTAAATTAGACTAAAAGACAGAGAAAATACTTGATATTTTCCTGTCTGAGGTTTGGCAGGGTCCAGAGCAACCAGAGTAAAGACCAGAGGTGTCTGGAAATTGGACTGCAGGCAGAAATTATTGTTATGGTTACTTCTATCTTCTGCATCTTACCCAATCTTCAGATTGTGCAACATCCAATTTACAACTGAAACCTTTGTCTTCACCTAGCTGTACTTTCTTTTGGCCATAAAGAAAATCTTGGTAGCTGTTACTTTTCTGACTCAATTTTCCAGGCATAAACTCCCTTTAAAAATAACAGACGTATTGGCGTCTAAGTGGGTCATCAGATGACCCTTTTTGAAGCATGGGATAGACAGAGAAAAACACCAGAAAATATGCATTTCCTGGTCATTAAATTTTCTTGCATGTTTTGGATCAAAGAAGTACTGTTCTTCAAAATATATCATATTACTGCTCTTTTGGGGAACATAAATTCTGTTAGAACCTTGCTTTCAACCTAGAAATAATCCAGTAAAAGCATTCTTCTACACTAGATCCCTAATGTAGTTCAGCATTTATGGTGAACTTGAGAGCAAAAAGGCAGTTAAATTAAAAAGGAAAGAGCTGAGAGAGTGTCATTCAGAACAGCTAATTTTTTTGTAAGTCTTAAAGTCAAGTGTCTCCCATTAAATATGAATAATAGGGGAGAAAATGAATAAATGACAAGTTTGCTAATTTTACAGGCAATGTTTTAACTGTGGTAATGGCCTTCTGTATTATAATGAAAATTGACACAGCTGTATAAAGTCACCCATCCCTGTTATGATTTAGCATAGCTGGGTAGTTGTTCTCAGCTGCGCAACTAGGATATAATTTCAGAGGGGTTAAGTTAGTGTATTTATAGGAAAGAATTTCTTTAATGGCCACTGTGCTAATAAAGAATTATTGGATTTGAACTCTGCTCCACCACACCCACTCCCTTCCTTTGCTAATACATTCCTTCCTCCTCTGACATGTCCAGTAAGCTTGCCAAAGAAAAAAAAAAAAAAAAAAAAGAAAAGAAGGCAGTTTCTTATTGCCCATTTGAAGCAGTAAGGATTTCCATTCTGACAAAGTTGATATAAATTTCTTGGGAATCTGGTTCTCTATATATTCAAGTATAACTCGAAGTTAGCCAGTCTTGCAGTATAAGAGAAGGAGTTGGAATACAAAAATTTTTCAATCTAGCTTAAAATTTTAAGTGGTGTATTATTTATTTAAAGGGCCTAATGTGTTATTTTATTTTTACCTCCCTTTCTTTTATTCATTCACAGCTTTTTTCTGTCATCATCCTTTGAGCTCCTTTGTACCTTCAAGGCTCTAATTTTGCAAAACAGCCCACTGTGAACCCTCCACTATGAACCTTCATTTATAGCTGTGCAATATCCTCCCTTTCCACTACACACAGAAGCTGAAGTGGGAGAGGTCTGAGAATGCCCTTTCACTTTCTCTGGAAAGCCTCCCAGACATAGCTTTCAGTATAGGAAATGAATGAGTGGCAATAAAAGTAACAGAGATTCACACTCTGCTGCCTCTTAAAAAAATGAAGTGAGAAGACACTGCTTAATTACAGCTTTCATGATCCCTACCAGTGGTTTTGGAGATAAACCTGGCACAGTGGAAAAGACATTACAGCAGATTTTGCAAGACAGCCTTTGATTTTTATGCTATTTGAAACTGGACACACTGCATTTTTCCTTTCTGCAATGTTTGTCAGCTACGTGCCTAAGGAAGTGGTGACTTCCACGAGGTTTTTCATGATGGTGGCTGAATCTTAACGGCAAAGTAACCTCACATATCCAGACTAAAAAATACAATGGGAACCTTTGAGCTTGCAAACATTAGGAAATACCAGCATCTTTCTGAAGTCAGATAGACTTAACACTCACTCGTAATCTCCTGTTAAGAAAAGAGTAAAATTGAGAGACTATCTGAGGAATTACAACTATAATTGTTTCATAATCATCTCGGGTCTTGATGTACTCACTCTAGATGCGCTAAGGGAACTTACCATTATGAATCTCAAGCCAAATGCAGAAAGTTTCAGTTACCCCAGCTGCTGTTGTGGAAGTCACCTTCCAGTATAGGATGTCTGACAAGTCTACCACTGGCTAAAACTGGAACATAGTGCTACTGGTGAACAAAATTCCAGGATAAAGCAGATATAACTGCTTAATATTTATTAGAGGAATTGCACTTTTTGAAAGAGAGAGAGAATAAATAAGTAAGGAACTACTACTGGGCAACCTGGTCTAGTTGAGGGTGTCCCTGCTGACTGCTGGGAGGTTGGACTAGATGAACTAGATGACCTTTGGAGGTCCCTTCTAGCCTGGACGATTCTAAATAAGGGACCTGGTAGCCCAGCATAGTCTCCAACACAGGCAGGTCTTCTAGAGAAGGTAACTGCCTTAAAGGAATGTTCCAGGCTTTGCTGTCCTCATTTTAGAAACCAGAGTGGTGAATTTAAATAGAAATTACACCATCTAGATCATCTAACCCTAAATAGTTTCCCTCAGCCCTGTTACATTAGTTGGCTGATAGGATCAGTTTCTATATATTTACAGTCAAAAGATGACCAAGATAATGGCAATCTTAAGAAATCTTCATCAAAATACATCTTTATAAATCAACAAAAATGTTATAAATTATGTCAACAAAATCCCAATCTGGTCACTCTGCCAGATGAGTCACGCACATAGGAAGAGAGTAAAATATAGTATTAATGTGTCACAATTATATGTACCATGAAAACTTATTTATTTAATGGAATGGCTTCTCATTAGCGAGAGCCAAAGTGTTGAGCTGTTCTGGCCCCCAAAATTTCTAACTTGCACACAGACATTCCAAAGTGTCAATGTATCTCTGAATGCCCCAGAACTTTATTTGGAGAAACAAAAGTTCCCGTAAGGGATTGCAAAGCCAATAAGATTTTTCTTACCCTCACATAGCATGGTAGCATTGGAAGCATGGTTTGGTTGATGAAAGGCTTTATATCCAGACATAGAAAACTTCCTAGACTTTTCAAAAGTAGACTGAATGAAGAAATTAAAAAACCGGTACTTCTAATCACCTTTCAGAATCCCCCATGCCCATTCTGCAATATACATGACTGAAAAGTGATAGAATTAGTAAAGACCCTTACTCAGGTGAAAATAGAAGTACATATTTTAACTGTCGCAAACATCAGAGTACAACTGCATCTCCTTACCAGGAGGATTTAAGCCAGATCCTGCATGATCCAGAGGACTCTGAATTTAGTGAAAATTGTGCCATTCCACTTTCTGAACTTTGGGTTTGCTCAGTAGTGTGTCAAACCCAACTAAAAGTGGAAAGAAAAAAAAAAAGTTAAAAAAAATCAAGAATTCAGGACACATTATGAATTTCTATATCTTTCAAATATCATGTTAAATTTACTTCAAATTCATAATAAAACCAACTACCTTGTTGAAAAACAAGATATGCAAAAATTCCAAATCCATAAAGCAGTAGGAGGAAAATATAAAATCTGTACTCTAAAACCAGATTGTTTGCTTATACTTATGGAGAAGCTGCATTTAACTAAGTGTTCTTAGAAAAATTGTCTGAGTTAATAGTTCATTGACATTCCTAAAAATATCTTCAGTATTTAGGTAAATAGCATACTATGGGCTATTTTATTTATTTTCCTTCAAAATTATTTTTGAATGTATATTAAAAGTAGTCTTCCATTTAAATATTCTCACTTTATCTGAAGACATGATCAATACAATGAAAGTCTTAAAACCTCATTTTTTTCAATGCCATAATATATTGTTGACATATTGAAATTGCATTCTGTCCAAGAAAACAATGATCACAAAAGAGTTTCAATGGAAATTTCACACTCTGTATCAGTTGCAATTGAATTTCATGTTAAGGGGCATTAACTCTGTCATTTCATCATTTGTTCTAAATACCCTGTACTAGATGTTAAGATGCATATGTTTCAATGTGGCTCATTATTAGGAAGGAGAAGATAGAGAGTTTTATATCTTTTAGATATTCTGGTTTTATTTGAATAAAAAAAGATTGACAGGTGTTCTTTTTTGCTCTTTTGGAGTAAAAATATACAGCTTTAAACAAATATAAAAGATTATATAAAAGATTGTGCTTTATTTCTGACCCTTTATTTCTCAGCCCAGCATTATTTTTTTTCCCCCCACCATTAACAGTCTATGCACTGGTCAACAGTTTATAGCAACTGATTAAAAAATGTCTATGAAAATATATCCCATTTTTTCTTCCAGTTTACCAGTATAAAAAATGAGAAAAGTGGTTGAAAGATTAGACTCTGGAAATAAAATAACCACCCCATAATTCAGCTAGGGATCTGCCAGTCACCTGAAGTGTGGTCCTGAACAGGGAGCATTAGTGTCTCTGAACACCCAATTATGAAATGGCTGTTTTCAACTTGCATATCAGAACTAGCTGGGGAGTAAACAAACAAACAAACAAACAAAGTAAAAAGAGGTTTTAGATTTCAGAAAATGACTGCTCAGACCAAATGCCAAAATTTTACATGCAAGAACTGAAACTTCTCCTGTATCTTTAAACATACAGTAATGTCGCCATTCTTAAATGGCTAGTAAACCCACTTCTTTACCACTGTTGGTAATGAAGTGAAAGTATAAAGAGCAACCAGCACCTGTCAAGGTTCTCAAAAATCCCCCTCCTCAGTTCTGACAAAAACATGCGAAACTTGAGACAGGTTTTCTAATAGGTTTTAAGCTTCATGAGTCCATTTTGACCATAGATTTCTGGTAACTGCTACTAGAGTCCCAAATCAGAGCCCAGTGATGATCAGAAATCATTATCAGTCCTAGAAAATTTTTTGGAGGGCATCAGAAGAAATGTATTTATGTAATGAAAATTTCTATGGGTTATAGCATGAAAGCAAGAACTTCAATATGTGTATATATATATATATATATATATACACACATACATGTAGATATATCAACTGAGCGTGACTACATTACAAAATTGTAACACTTCTGAATGTGGAAAATGGATGTAAATAAGAATTTGCACTTGCAACCTTACCCAATGGAAACTGAATATGCTCACATCACCATAGGTACACTTTAGAGAGCTCTGAGCAGCAGGTCAAGGGAAGTGATTCTGCACCTCTACTCTGCTCTCGTGAGACCCCCACCTGGAGTACTGTGTCCAGCTTTGGAGTTCTCAACACAGGAAGGACATGGATCTGTTGGAATGGGTCAAGCAGAGGGTCATGAAAATGATCAGAGTGATGGAGCACCTCTTATGAAGACAGACAGAGGGAGTTGGGGTTATGCAGCCTGGAGAAGAGAAGGCTCTGGGGGGACCTTATAACGGCCTTCCAGTACCTAAAGGGGGCCTAGAGGAGAGATGAGGAAGGACTCTATCAGGGAGTGTAGCAGTAGGATGAGGGGTAACACTTTTAAATTGAAAGAAGGGAGATTTAGATTAGATACCAGAAATAAATTCTTTACTGTGAGGGTGGTGAGGCACTGGAACAGGTTGCCCAGGGCAGTCATGGATGCCCCATCCCTGGAAGTGTTCAAGACCATGCTTGATGGGGCTTTGAGCAACCGGGTCTAGTGGAAGGTGTCCTTGCCCATGGCAAGGGGGTTGGAACTTGATGATCTTTAAGGTCCCTTCCACTCTAACCATTCTATGATTCTATGATTCTCTGAAATGCAATGACAAAGTAGTAACTTTTGTATATATCTGACACTGAGCACTTTATTTTACCTTTTAATGTTATTCAAACTTACAAAGATATGTCATTTTAAGGCTGGTGTCAATTCAATTAAAGATTTATTTAAAAATAAATAAAAATGTGGAGTAATTTGTTATTAATTTGAAACAAATGCAAAACCAGATCTTCTTTAATTAAGTTAATTATAGATACTAGTAAGATCTAAAAGGTGATATATTGATTTTAAAAGTCCACAATAAAGACTGAAAAAAAAGTACAGACAGGATATTATAAGAAAGAAAGCAAGTAAACTCACATTTGAATGTGGCAATAGGTTCATGAAATATTGGACTGGTTTACATTGGAAATTTGCCTCAGACAAAAGTGACTGTAGATCTGCAATGTTAATGAAATCATGGCTGGTAATCACCAGTGGAAATTTGTTCCTGCTGGCTGGGATCCCAAAGCTCAATAGAAGAGTGAAACAGGCAAGTCCAGCATTTGGGGTTACATTTGAACAGAGGTCTATTTGAAAACTGTCTGGAGTTTGACCTGCTAATTAACTCCTATTTTGAGAGTTTAAAAGGAAGATGGGACTTCCGTGTGTGTGCAGTCTGTTAATGTATAATATTCATGTTAAGCAGCAAAAAGGAAAATACCATACTAGAATAAACCAGAATATGCTACTTACAGATTCCCTTCTGCTTTCACCATGTGAAATGAAACTTATCTGAGTGAAACAGCTTATGAAAAAATCCCACACAGCCAGTTGATTTTGTATATAGCTTTTACTTGAGATCTCATCAAAGAGAAGAAAAGACTATTTTATATTCAGCTACCTCTTCATAAAATATTTTCGCATCAGTAAAGCAGAATACATTTAGAGATGGTTACATTTCACTTCTTAATGGACCTGATCTGGCAGACCAGCGAGAACACTTGGGACCATTTGAGAATGAATTATTTAGGGCAATATTTATCAAATCCTTAAAACCTTAAATCCTTCAGTAGATTATCAAGAAACAAATCAAAAAAAAAAAAAAAGGCCAAAGAAAAAATACATTTTTTTAATAGTAATTAAAGATATGAGGTTTTTGGTTTGGTTTAAATCTTATTTTCTTACATATCCCATGAAATTTGGTAATTTAAAAAATCTTCTTATGGTACATACTCATCTTAATTACACTAATTTTTTTTTTTTTTTTTTCTCTAAAGCCTTAATCCTGTTTCAGTGGACACAGAGCTCACCTATATGGCAGGTTAAATTCCAATATATGTATTCCCTGTTAAATTCTGGAGAATATTTACTTAATTAACTAAGATTAGGCATGCAAGGGGGTCAAAACCTTTTAAAAAATCTTATCTGTTTCCAGGGAAGCAAAGTTTCATTTTTTTAGCTGCCAAATGAATTATACAAGTATAACGATCTTCAACTGAATTATCTGAATTTGAGTAATGATATACTCTTCGCATATAGAAAATCTTACATATCTACTGCAATTTATCACAATGCTCCTTTAACACTCAGGAGAGCTGAATATTTAGAATAGTAATGTGTCACTATATGATTGCCAAGATAATATGTGCTGTGTATAACACCCAAGAACTGCTAATACTGATTCACTTATTTTCTATTTGTCCTTGTCTCCTGAAGAATCATTTAGTTCCTAAATCCTCCCTGTGACTTTCAAAAGTAGACTTAAAGCTAGATGAATTTATGGTTGGTTTATGCCAAATGAGTTTCTAACATGCACGGCTGCTAGAATTACAGACACTGAAAAAGTCATCCACTCTGTATATTGTCACAACCTAATATTCATAGGGAACTGAAGGTGTTCAAATCCTCAAACAGCGAATTCTAAAATGAAAACATTTGCTCTGCAAATAGCAGCATTTTGGAGGGTATGGAGAGGACATTCCAGTTCATAACCATCCATTGTGGATGGTTTATATTAACTGCCTCATTGAAAAGATGAAAGGATATCACCGGTGTAAACAAAACCTGTGTGAAACAAACAACCGATTCATATTAAGGGAGCTATAAGTAATCAAATGTGCAATGGAACATGCTGTGAAAATGATAAGATTTGCATACTTTTCTGAGAACTTTGGAATTTAACCACAATGGCTCTCCTGATTACATTATAACACTTCAGTAGCAACACTGGAAATATTATCTTTTTACTGCAAAGGACACTTCAAAATCTGTCATTACTTGTGCAACATTACTTAAACCGAAATGCAGCCCTTTCAACAGCTGGATATAAAAGACTTTAGGGGAAGCTGATATCTACTGATGTAGAGCCGATGTCTACTGTATCAACTCCTGAGATGGTAATATGTAATTCCAGTATACGTTTGTGTACATGTGTCTGCTCCATATATGCTTACATATACATTCACACTAAGTGTGTACTTTTGCATATTAATGTCCAAGGTGTCTAAGTGATTTCAAATGATAAAAAATGAGTTATGACGTACCCTTATTATGGCACAAAATTGATTAAATCCCTTATGATAAATGCAATGATATACAACAGGTACAATTTAATGCAATAGTTCTAATTCTTTTGTGCAATTTTTTTCTTTCTGAGCAAGATTAAGTACTGTGAACCAGGCAACTCTTTTTATTTTTATTTACAATTGTACAAACTTCAAATATGTAATTGTGAATTTGCAGGTTTTAGTATTTTCTTTCATTGTTGGGCAACACAATGCCAAACACTATAAAATAAATTCAGAGATATTTATAATATACAAACATTGCAGAGATTTATAGCAAAGGGAAAATTTAACATTGCAGAAATTTTTAGCTATTGAGATATATACACTGTACATAAGGTTTGACTTTCTGTGTAGCAATATAGAAGTAGGGAAGAGGAATGTGTTTCCAAGGGAGTTAAAGGAAGTGGTTTGCGGTGATTTAGATTGTTAATAGAAGACCTGTGTGCCCTCCTCCGTCTCCCCTGAACAATTATCAAAATCAGAAACACAGAAGAAATAATGTACATGTAAGGGCTTAATGTAGAAGAAATAAATGTGGATTGTGTTCACATATTAACAATATAGTATATAATTCTAAAATGTCATATCACAACCACATTGAAAAGCTATGTTCCTATAATATCCCACTGGGGAATAGTTTTATAATTCCTCATAAAGCTTCCAAGTCCCTTGTTGTTATTTTCAAATTAGGCCATCTCTGCCAGTAAGACACTAAAGAACACAAATCCAATATATGTTTCATAAAACTATGCAAATTAATAACTAGACTTAATCTGCCAGAGTCTATGAAATTTTATACAGTGGCTGCAGTTACAATGAAGTGTATAGTTAGAGGCCAGCTCTGCAGAAGAGCAGGTGAAACTTTCATCAACTGCATTAGATATAACACTTAGACTGGATACAGATGTAATGATAGCATCATAGGGTATGAAAAAGTAATAAGTTAAGGGTATACCATCCTCACGTTGCTAATAAAGTTTTTGGAAGAGAATTTAGTGGTGGGGAGGTCTTCACTAAGACCTGTACTTGTAAAAAAAGTCATGACTTTAATGAAAACAGTCAGTCAAGAACCTGCCATAAGCCTGAAAATATTGAAAGGAAAAAGAAATCTATGCTATGCTTTCTCAAAAACAAGAATTTTCAAATTGCTTGTTGAGATCTGGTTCAGCATTCTCCAATGCCAACAATAGAGTTTTGGAGCATGCACCATTGAAAACAGTTTCACCTACTTCATAACAAAGGAACAGAAAAAAAAATTTGGCAAAGTAGTTGGGAACACCGCGTCCTTTGGTCCATGCATTTGGGCTCACTTCCCAAAACAGAGTCTTTTTGATCC
Organism: Scolopax mira; assembly: GCA_004320125.1. NCBI lineage: Eukaryota > Metazoa > Chordata > Aves > Charadriiformes > Scolopacidae > Scolopax > Scolopax mira. Next base: position 151,268 of record BJBW01005017.1, read on the forward strand.
TGCTTGCTGTAATTACAAGAGTAAAACTGTGACCTCAGTCCCACAGTATGCTTGTCATGAGCTCTCCTGAACTATGTTGGGCTTATATGTATTTGGAGATTTGGCTCTTTCTTTATCCAGGACCCTGTGTTCTCTGTTTCAGAAACACAATGTACTGAAGATCTTTATTGCACTCTGAGACTTTCCCTTTCTTGCAGACACATGGACAAACAAGCGTTCTCCCTATGCACATAAAAACACAGATACATTCAGAATATTAGTTATGGACATTAAAAAACATCCAGCATGCACTCAGAAAGAGACAGACATGCAATACAGACTACAGAGAAAGCTTTACTTAGAACCCAGAAATTAAGTTTTCAGTAGAAGAGAACTCATACTGCATTCAAAGATATATATTTTTTTAATAATGAGAAGTGAAACACTTGGCCAAAATAAATCTAAATGTATGCCCTGATAAACATTTCTTTTAGACTTTGCTCTCTGTTGATATGGTATTAAAAAGAATAATAATGGCAATGGATTTTCTCAGTCATGCTGACAGCACGATGTGTCAATTCTTTACACTGTTATGTCACTCAGCGATTGCAGGGCTTATGTCAATCTTGTACTGACAGAATTCTGGCCTAGAATCAAAGTAGCTGCACAACTCAGCTGCAGTAAACTTATCTAAATGTTTGAAACTGAGGTAATTGTACTTCTGAAAAAGAATAGGGAATTCCAACAAATGCACTGAGTTTAAGGATTCCTCCGGTTTTTCCCTGTGGATGAACCATATTATCAAGTGACTTAGATCCTGAGTTTCTTCAGGCTCTGATCTCCAAGGCCCTCTTCAGTGAGTCAGTATGGCAGGTCTGTCTCTGTCTATGCAGAATACCTCCAACACTGTTCTAGCATGTTTTCTGTCTTTTTAATGTCTGCACATGCTCTCATACCAAGACCAGCTTTCCCCCACCATTTTGAGCAGGAAAAAGAAAGTAAATATGTGGAGGTGCATACACATGTTTAGTGTCTTAAAAAGTGTTTCTCTGAGTGTTGCAAATTAGCTCTTATAAACAGTCATTAAGACCCTGAATTCTGATGTATATGATCATGTTACCTGACATAATAATTCTTATAAAGAGATATTTCTGAGTATGAAAAAGTATTTCTTGTACACCACTCATTACTTCTTGTGATTTTTTTAAAAAAAGGTTAATTACAGAAAATGTAGCCATACTACTGATAGCTGGTGGAAAAATTTCAAACATCTAAGCATAGAAATCATGAAACCAAAACACAACCATGAAATATAGGTGGTTAAGGACACAGACAAATGGTCTTTATACAGATAATTTATAAAAACCTATTAAAAAAATAAACCTAACAAGTCTGAACACTCTACATTTGTGATCATAATCATACATAAGAAAAAGTAGCCCTAAAAGTACATCCGCTGTGAGTGTCCATACAATTTCCCTATAGAAATTCACTAGGAGAATTTTTTTTGTCCCTTTTAAACAAAATGAAGCAAACAAGAACACAGACTAATTTCTGAACCCAGAATTCATGTTCTAAACATTCAAGTGTTGGGATCCTAGACTGTAGGTTTTTGACCCCCTACTAATAGCAATCACAAAGCACCCCAATGTTATATCATGGGTCACTGTTATAACTTGCATTTATGTACCTTCATGGAGTTCTCAAGACATAGAAGTCTTCCCCATTGAGTAATTCGGATCATTGTCTTGACTGTCCAAGAATTTCTCAGATTGGCAATTCATGTTGCAGATCAGAAGTGACATTAATACACTAGCTGTCATGTAATGCATTTAAACTTGCCTTTTACTGTACAATGCAAGTGCATTTTATCTGAGAATTCTGAGTGCAGCTTAATAGCCAGGGAGGAAATGGGATAATTGGTTAAAGAGATTCATGGTGCATTATTAGTATTTTTATTACTGCTGTAATTTTATAGTGTCTTTGATTTATGAGACAGAGGAAAAATGAAAAGGCATTCTGTATCTTTCCCGTTGCACTAAAATGCTTTGCATCCAGAAATTAAAGTGCTGAGTGAGATGCTATAATGAATTTTAGGAATAATCATGATTATTTTCCCGATTTAGCATTTGTATTAGTCTCAGCATCTCTATGGTCATACCACTGCTGCTGCAAATGAAAGCAGTCACTAAACAACTGGAAAAAAATTGCAAGAGGTAAGTTTTTACCAGCACTTCTAGCTGTATTAGGAGATAAAAACATTTGTAAATGGTAAAAATGTTAAAATTTGTAAAGGTTGCATCCTTAAAGCCGTATTTGGGTAAGGAAAAGGGAAATCTTATAGAACTAAAAAAGAATAGTTACTGAAGAAACCTTACTTTTAATATAGTTTTTCTGACAAATTGCCTCATTGAAGCTGTAAGTTTGCATTTTTCCCTTGCTATTATTTTCGTAACATCTTCCTCAGTTTCTTTTACTGTGGCGATCTGCATGGCATATTGTATATTCTAAGAGATAACTGTTAGTCAGATCCAAGTTTTCTTACCCAGACACAATTCCTACAGAAAACAATGCATTCTGCTGGAGCAAATGGAAAACGGAGGATCAGGCATGCTGAGAAAAACACAAAGGAATGCAAGTAGTGCTGGAGAGTCGAACACTGAGAAGATGTAAATTAATGATTTATTTTCCTCGTGCATGTTTGCATTGTCTTTTCTTCTGACCTTTTTCAAATACTTCAGAAACATCCACAAACTTAAAATAGCTCTGTAACACAAGCTAATTACATCTGCTTCCCAGCCCTTTGTCAAGAGTTAAGAGACTTCATTTTACTGGCAACCAAAATGGAGGATAACTGAAATAAACTACTATATTGAAACTCAATTATCAGACATAAGCAGCCTAATGTCACTAGAAAACTATTAAAATTGGTCATTACACATGTGGAACTTTTTGTGTGAGTCAACAATTACGTGAATCAGTCCTGTATCCATATATCTGCAGCTACAGGATGCCTTGATGTGAATGGTGACATTGTCATTGGACAATTAGTCAGGTACAGACTGGACAAACGTAGCCTAATAAATCTCAGGGTGGCAACTGAAATTCAAAATATGGGAAGGGCAGGGAAAAAGATGAAAAATAGCTCTGGTCAAATGACCAGCTTGTGATAGCTGACTGCAAACCACACATGACTTTAAAGGGCTAGCAAGAAAGAGTCAGTGTTACTCATTTCCAAATGTAAATGGGATGCAATGGAGAACTGGGAGAACTTTTAGAGCTAGTAAAAATCGCCAAAGTGTTTTCTACTGATATTTCTTTTTTGTTGCCTTTCTGTTAAATTCCATTTTTTCATGAAAAAAACAGGTGTTTTCAGACTTGTATTTGTTGGACAATGTTGATCTCTGGCAGCCTTTTATCTCTGAGTCCCTGGAAGGAAGGCAGTTAGATTATTGCTTTCAGCCTGGGAATAAATTGCTGGAAAATCACTGGTGACTTTAGAAACTAGCAGAAATGATCAAGGAAGTGGAAATTTAAGTCTCTGCCTGTGTTACTTACTGCTGTGCCTTACCTCACTTCCAAACAGAAGTCACAGATCAAGCCTGAGTCTATTTCACACCAAAAAAATCTTTCTTTTTCTTTTCCTTAATGTGCTAGGCAAAGATTATGTTTAACTGTGAAGTAATTTTCAAGTTCTAGTTTACTAATGTCAATCTGTCTACCTAAAATACCTTCTACAGTGTTAATTGGATATATTATTATTATTGTCTTCCTGCCAAAAACTGTTACAGATTTTTGCTTTGTATTTTTTTAGCAATAATTAAATTTCAGACTACTACTAGTGTTTCAGAATCCAGTAATCTGGCGTAATAATTATGTCTGTAAAGTACTTGATAACAAAAGTCTTTATATAAATGCATGTTATTGTTCTCAGTTAGAACAACCTGGCATGTGCACAGGCACAGCTGAATTATTGGTGACCTCACTACATTTTCTTTGTCTTAGCTCCTAATTCCAGTCTTTGCTCCTCTTGTCTATAAAAAGGGTTCTAACAAGCCGCCCACAGTTGTTAATTGTTATCATTTGTATTTCATATTAAAATGCTTTCACTTATTTATGCAGTATTAAATATTTTTTTCTGGGATAGGGTATTGAAGATTCTAACACAGACGTCCAACTTCTGATTTTGGTAACAAGTCTATATCATCCTCGTAGCTCCGCTAAATTGAAAACAGAGCTTGCCTGTAAAACATCATAATTTAGAGCTGATCATATAAATATGCAACCTTCTGTTCTCTGCCTTCATGAAGAGTACTGTTTGTACGTTCACATTTTCAAGCTATAATGAAATGTGCCCCTTTCCCTCGCTACATTTCCAGGCATCTGCAAAGCCCATATTTAAATGGCTGAGTGAAAAGACTCTAAAACATATTTTGAAATGTAAAAGTTTCCAATAAAGTGCACTTGCCTACCTTGTGAACTTTGAATTGAAGACCATCTCTAAGTATATTGCATTTGCTGCTTGGTTCTATTATCCTAAACCAGTAGTGACTATTGCTTTCCCTTTCGCTCTGTTCTTACTTGGTCTTGTCATTCCTCCCAGGGGTATCATGCCCTGGGTAATAATAAAATAAAAGGTTTATTCCTCATGCGGCACTATGCACACTGACTGAATTGTTCTAGACTCCAGAGGCTGAGAAAGGCAAACCTATGTGAATGATGATAGGTGAAAAGGTCATGGTTTCATTCTTATATAAAATAATTTTTGGTGCCCGTTTCACTGTTCCGGTTTTTTTTTCTTCCTTTCCTGAAGGCTTTTGTTTTAAGTCTCTTTTTAACTCTCTTTAAATGATTTATGATCTGTTTCACACTTTGTTACCTTTCTCTGCATTGTAAATGTCAGTGTGCCACATCTGAGAGATGGGAAGTTAACATGCCGTGGGGTTTTATTGACGAGTCTGTGTCAGTGCAAAAAGAAAATGTTTTTAGTTGGTAAAGCACTGCATTTATTATCCAGAATCTCCTGACAGTAGCAATGATAACACATGAATGAGATGAAATACTGTCAAGACCTTTTCAGTGTGCTGGAGCAGATGAGTGAGACAAGGAGAAAATTCCAAGATTTCAGAAAGCAGTTTCTTTAAGAAAGAAATTGCACATCACATAGTCAGCATATGTGAGTATATGTATGTACCTGGCATACACAGAGTCATGTTTACATATAGATGAGGTAGTAGATATGAGAGGGTAGTATTCTTTTATTCTCCCAGGTCAGAGGCAGTGTTCCCAAATGCCTGTTGAAACTGATTGAGATCTCAGACCTGGATTCTGCACCTTTATCAACCACTAGTCTCCAACTGACCTTGAATAATTTGCTCCAGCTCTCCTTCCCCCAGACTCTTGTTATGTAAAATGAAATTATTGATCCTGCTCTCTTTTGCAAAATGCATTTGAGATGCACTAATAAGCCATGAAATAGGTAGAAAATGCTGTGAAACATCATACACCCATATTTATAACCCCAAAAGATGCATTATGGAAATGAGAGCTGGCAAAACTTTCTAGATCATCTTTCATAACTACATTCGCTGAGCTAGAAAGCTTTATATTTCTGTGTACTTGAAAGTCAATGAAAGGGCTTCTCCCAAATTCACGGAAGGAGCTGATGAAATTCTTCATAAAATCTTCATACAATAGTGAAGGAAAAAAAAAAAAAAGAAAGTATAAATGAACAAATGAAATATGGGTTACCAGGGAAAGGTTTTAATATCATATTCAAATTAGGCATGCATTCACTGTGTGCAGGGTCTTAGGATAGATGTAAAATACAGTAATCATTTCAATTCCTCTGTGGTGGCTACATAGTTAGAAGGGCATGCACGCTGCTTTGTATAGACCCCAGAGTTTCTCCAAACAGAGAAACACTAAGTACATCCTTTCATTCTGCATTTTTATACAGTTAATAAATCCCAATTCCAATGCTCTACTAGCTGCTGTGTTCAGCAGAACTTAGGTTTTGTTTCCGAGATACATGTATATCTTAGCTTCTTTATAGCAATTTCAGTTTATCTAATTTCTATTGTAGTCCCTGAGCTTCCAAGGTAATAATAGTTAACGTCTATTTTGTATCATACAACTGATGAAATTTGATAAACCCAACTGTTAGAACAATTCGTCAGTTATAATACTACACATTTAGTTCCTGCACACACAGCCTCCCTTTTTCTTTTTTTTTTCTTTAGGGAAAATGTTCCAGACAGGGCTCATACAAAATTTGCCTTCCAAATATTTTCCAATAGAAAAATGGGGGTTTAGTTGAGCTTTCCTCTAGAAAGGAAGTGAGGCCTTGTTTATATCAGTTAACCTGTATTATGGGTGAGTATGGACTACGAATTGACCACATCTTGTTGTCAGATAAATATGCCTAGAGACCAGTATAGATTTAAGCATACACAAGAAAGACAAAATTGCATCCAAGATAGTCTGAATGATTGATTTGTGTCTAGGGTTGAATCGAGAGGCAGGACAAGTAGTCTGAAAGGTAGAGACAGATATCCTCCTTGGTTCATTCAAGTTGGTCACCTAGGTTTGCAGTTGGAAATTTTGATTACTTCCTATACATCTGATGGATTAGGGGTAAGTAATTAGAAGACCTACATTCTGAAGAAAATATAGTCAATTACAATTTCCGTGTAGGTCAAAGTGGTGATAAAATGGTATTGAGAGTCCTAGGATGCACAATATTATAAAAATATAAATATCTAGAGAAAAACATTGCAAGTTCTGAGACATGGATCCCTAGGTTTTTTATTTATGTCTTTTGCATTTCATTTCACAAAAAAACCCACCCATTGTAAAGAAAGACAATATCTGTTCTATGGCTAGGTAGCTATCAACATTTGACCCAGTCTGAGTATCTTTCTACCAGACTGCAAAGAAGCTAACAATTCTCAGCGGATTTGCAGTGCCAGGTCTTTTACAACTAGATATACAAGAATCAAGGCTAGGTGTAAAATAAGCCCTTGACACTGAAACAGATTTGGGGCTCCTGTATCCTGATGCTGGGCCTTGCACTCAGTCTCATTATTATATTACTAAAACCTTATAAACTTTATTTAGGCTTTTGATACTATATGAAAGAAGGCAAATTTTCAAAATATATATTATTCCTGAGAAATAGATCAGGCTAGTAGACTGCATCCACCAATGAGAGTGGATAATAGGTTGACTGTAGCACAATGTTCAGGGTGACTGAAGCGTTCTCTCCAGAGATATATTCACTTTACTGATAGAAGAAATCTTAGCTTTAGCTTTCAGACATGAAATAGAAATCATGCTATATAAGGGAGTAGTGGGGAGCTGTAGATTCGTTGCTGGCATTGAATTCATGGCCCTGAAGAGGCTTATCTATCATGAATAACTTACAATGAAAACTGAAAAAGCAGAAAATACAGAGTAAAGATTATCAGGAAATTTTTTTAAAAATTTGACTGTTGGAAGATAAGAGGAGAAAAACAATATAAAAATTAAGAGAACAAGGACTACAACAGATAGGAAAAAAACACTGTGTTGTGAAAGATTGTGTATTAGAGAAGGGATATAAGAGAAGGAGTCTAGTTACAGATGAATTTATAAAAATTGACAAAATTTGAAAGAAAAAATGTTTTTTTTTAAAAAAAGGTAAAAATAACCCTAATAAAAGTCACAGTTTTGTCATATTGAGCTACTCTTTTACAGGCTCGAATTCACAAAGCAAGTCAACAAACAAAAGATACTGACTCTACAGATGAGTTCCCTGATGGGGATGCTTCAGAAAACAAAGGTGAAGTGATAATGAAATGGTTAGAACAAGAAATAATAACTTTACATATGATCTAAGGCAGTTAACTCTGGCTGCTTTGGCTTGTGTTAATTGCAGTCCCCTAAGAAATGTCAAACTTGATAAAACAATATTCAAATAATGAAACACAGATGATGAATGGCAAGCTGGGTAGATTAATTAGAAAATAATATAAAAGCAAAAGACTTTTAAAAAGACTGTTAAAGGACAGAGGGGAAAACCTCTTAAGAGTATTCAATTGAAAGAGGGAAATTATACACATATGAAATACAAGTCATAAGAGAATACATAGCAACAAAACTAGGGTGAAAAAAACATGTTTCAATACTGCATTTGCACAAAAGCCCTTCTTTTTGTGGCTTCTATTTTAATACAAAGACTTTCATATACTTTTGCAAGAAGAAACCCTGTTCAGTAGAAAGTGGCCGCCATTCAGCAGCTGGAGCATTAGAGCAATTTTTAGTAGCTGGAGCATTAGAAATGTGCTTGAGTCTATTTATAGATGAGAAGAAAAACTGAAACTGCATTTCCTACAACCTAGAAAAACTTTGTAGTCACGGGCCAGTGCACCATCTTTACTCTTCTTGGAGGGTGGCTGAAGGAAGGATTGAACCTCATATTACCCCTCAGAGTGTGACTACCATACAGATATCTGCGCCTGCAGACAAGAAAGGAGCAGGGCTTCAGTCTTCCTCTTGCTCTCAGCTTTTTGTCTTCTGGATGTTATCAACTCTGTTCCACAGGCTGCCTCGCTGGTCTCCTTCCTGAACCTACTATTCATCTTTTCTACAGGAAGCCCAAACACCAATCTCTACTCTCCTCTGGGTGCTGGGTGTCCCAACCAGGCACTGCAGGAGTTAATTTTTTATCATCTTTTCATTGGTTCTACTTTAGTGAGACTGACTGTATATAGGGTTGGAACTCCTATTCCATCTAAAGTTGGTAAACTCTTGGCTTGAGTTGATGTTTAAAGCCCCATAGTCAATGGAGATCTATCTGATGCAGAGATCTAGAAGGCTTTTTAGGTATTAAACATCAAGTGTTTGCTTTGGGGTAAACAGAAACATTTTTAAAGTTTCTGTTGTTTGTATTGACTAGATGTCTGCACATCAAGATTGCAACTAGGACACAGTCTGAGTTCATTTCTGTGAGCTAAACCTCACTTCAGATATCAGGGTAGCCAATTGCAACCTACTTTCACTGCTCACAAATTGGTTCTTAATGCAGTAGCTAATGACAGTATCTGAGATATGCTCTTGATACGGTGCTTAGTACCTATGGAAGATCTGTGCCATTTGCAATACCTCTGGATGCCAGATAGAAGCATGTGAAACATCACTAGCCACCAACATGTGGGCAATTTAATCAAGCCTTCAAGATATATTGCATTTATCATATGCAGTAAAAACGAATGACCGACTGGAGAGCAGTTTGAGCTTAGGTAGCATTTTGGCACCTTTAAGAGAGTGCAGAAAAAAAATTATTTCAAAATAGCTTAACAGCTGAAATTGCTTCAACTAATACTTTCCATCAAGTTTTCTCTATTATTTACTTTCTGGAGGGTTTTTTATTCTATGCAGTTTGGAGTAGAGTAAATAAGATATATATATATACACACACATTTTCTTTTTATTGTTCCTAAAAATAAGGCAGTAAAAACGCCTTCATAGAACGTGCCCTTAAGTTGACAATGTTGCTTACACTTTAGTGAGAACATGACACTTTTTGACATTGTAGAAATAGCAATTACCCATGGTCAAAAAAATCCCTCAGCAAATAGAAAGACATGACATATTTTAAATATGTTCAAAATGTGGTTAAAATTGATTCAGCAAATATGTTAGTGAAATGAATAACTGTTAAAGAAATAGACCCAGTCAAAATATCCATCACCTGTGAACTGAACCAAAGCATAAGCCCTGTGCTAGACCCGTGCCGAACAAGTACAGTACCTATTAACTCCTTTTCACCAGCTTCACTTGCCTTTCATGTCTCTATCTAGTTCTTTGCCTACTGAAGTCAAAGACAAATTTTATAGAAAGCAAACTACAAAGGTCACCTCTTATGAATGTGAATTGTTACAACATAATTGTATTCTCTGTTGTTATTAGCGCAGAAAAAACCACCCAAATTAAAGAAGTTCTTTTTTAAATTGGTGGCATTTTTTTTCTGGCAATTCTTTTCAGGAGGTTTTAGTGGGATATAAATTGATAATAAAGAATCAAAACCTTTAAAATTCTAGGATTGCCTTATGTAGTAATAAATCAACCAGAATACTAAGGAAATATCAGCACTTGGAAGGGGAAAAACTGTTTAAAATTTTACAAGAATTAATCCCTGTATAATATTTAATTGTGGGAAATCACTTTTGTTATTCACCATTTATAAATTCAGAAAGTACAGTTAGCTCCCTAGTCTTAATCTATTTCTTTAAGTATGTCTAATGATTGTAGGTGATAATCAATCTTCCAATCAATGTTATTACAACAAGCGTTAGAATTATTACAAACAGAAACAAATGAAAAGGTGAAGTAATGCCGTAAAAAGTCATAGCCAAGCATACACAATATGCCTTCCAGCAACATTTGAACATTTAGATGGTTCCAAAAGCAACAAAGATGAACATAAAAAAATGTTCAAGAACATTTTGTGGTATATTTTTTTGCCTATAATAATTGATGATAAAAATCATCCAAATAATTTTTATGTTTATTGCAGGGCAGGGACACTGTACCAGTTTTGTGAATAGCCCAAAAAGCTGTTACTATTTCTGTATTCCCTCTTAATCATCTTACAAAGTAAAAATAAACTCTTTTAAGTTCCAGTCATGTTTGCAGTGGAGAAATAGGAAATAAAATGTCACTACCCTCTGTCTTATAATTCTTCACACTGATTTGGTTGTTGTTGTCATTGTTGTTAGCGAGTGTTTCTTTTGAATTTTGTGTGCATGGAAAGCAGTCAGTTGCAGTGATCTCAGCCTACCTTTGATTTATGAACCAGCACTGTTTTTCATGGAACAGCTTTGTCAGTTCAAATATGCAGACACTAAAGAATCAGACTTTGGAGATGAACAGAGGAAAAAATCTTATTTCCCACACAGCAAGAAAATTGACTAACAATAGGCTAAATGGAACTTCTGCAGAAAACCAATAAAATTATGTCTCCGTGTTAATAATTCTCCATTTTGGATCACTTCATATGGGATCATGGACACAAACAAAATTTTTTGGTACTAAGCTGTATATTTTGAATCTTAGCAATGTAGTCTCTTCCTTACAAAGTCCTTATTTTTTTCTCTGTTGCACACTACTTTAAAACATTGCTCTTTGGCTGACAATGTAAGCTATATCTGCTCTCAGACAGGAAAAAAGGAGGTATAACTCACCAACAATGTGATGTCACTCAGACAAAGGGATCACAAGACATAAATGTATGTAACAGTAAAAGCAATTAAATTTACTCATCACTGTGTACTGTAACACCTTACAGTTACATGTTACTTCTCATGCCCTTGGCCAGTGAAGTTTCCAGAAGAAATAAGAAAGACTTGGTAAGACAACAGACTCTTGGTAAAATGACAGTATTGTAAAAACACTTTGAAATATTTAAAGATTTTCTTCTGTTTTGTTTTTCCAGGGATTTGGGCTCCCTCGTGCAGACTTGAGAGCTGAGCAAAACATGCTAGCTGTATCTGGGCTTCGGCTTCCCCTCAGACCAAACTGTAGCTCATTTTTTTATTAGCTGGGCACTACAGGTTTCCATGTCTTTTCAGGACATTTTTTATTAATGGGGTTTTTTTTGGGCACCCTTATGTTGGGAATTTCTTCATCCAGATGTGGATTTGTCTATTTAATCTGCTTCTGAGATCTGCTTTGCTTATTATATAGGCCAGCTACTATAGCATTCAAGTGAATTACATCCACGAATGACACTTATCCTCACTTTGTCCCCAAGAGGAGGCAAGGGAAATACAGGGAGTGAGCTTGGCTCTTCTATGTCTATGAGTAATTCCAGAGAACATCTGAAATCATGCTATGCACAGCACAGCCAGGCAACAGCCTCGGAAAGGTTATATCTATTCCCATCAAATCACAGCAAAATACAGCAGGTGCCTGAATGGTGAACAGATTTCTTGTACTTTTCATTACCATTTTGAAAGGTGTCTCCAAGGGGAAAAAAGTGCCTTTCCATTAATAAATAAATCTTTGGTGTCCATTTTAATTGTTACCTTCTTGTTTTTTACTGGGGACTGTCAGGTTTGATCTTACAAAGCATGAAGAGAAAATGAAAAAGGATATTTAGTATGTAAGCACTAGGAGACCAAGGTTTTGAATTGTGCTCTACTCATATATGCAGCTGTTACTAGCAAGAGTGGTACTTATTACTTCACTTACAACCATTTATGCTTATCTAATATTTCATCTCTAGGGTCCAGTTCTGCTTCCAAATAAATTCTGAAAACATTAATCCTTGTCTGTCACTGTGTTTGCTGTGAATTTATTAGAAAGCAATGATAGCAAACATGACAGAAAATTCATTTCAATACAAGGAGTCAAATATAGAATCTGATGGCTTTCATTATGTAATGTACATGCAAGGGAGTTTTTTTTCAAGTATATACTCATAAATCGGGATTATATACATGTACACTTGTGTGTACATAGAAATATGTATGTGTGTACCTGTATTTTGTCAGCAACACTGCAAAAATAAGAGGAGAGTACCAGAATGTGGCACAGAAAACTTGTAAATAAATATCACATACATTTCCAGCAGGATATGGCATGCTTTTTGAAGATATTTAATTACAAAATTTGTCCAGCAGAAAGATATTAAAACTCATGTAAGTACAGTACATTTGTGCATGCGCATGTATGCATGTATATATTCAAAAAATATGTATCCTCTCATTTGAGGCTTGGAATTAATTATTCCAACGAAGTAATGTAGTGTTTGCTAATCTCATAAAATCAGATTCCTTAATTTTCTTGTTTGTGAATGTTATCATTCTAGTCACCTCTCCAGGCAGAAGACAAACAAAAACTCTAAGAAATAAATATCTACACCTGTCCTTTTGTGGCTCTATTTCTTACACAATCTCCCAATAGGTGCAAATGCTACTGTTTTGTGGTTTTTACACCTACTTGGTCCAGAGGAGCCAGACCCTTTATTGCTCTCATTTTCCTACCTTTTTTGTTCAATTTTATTCTTTGTATTATGGTCAATCTTAACTTTTAGTAGGAAAATGAAACAATTCCAAGGAGTTATCCCAAACTTTGCAATAAGGAAAACTAAAATATTTCTTCATACAGAATAATGTAGCAGTTCAACTCACAAACAAAAGAAGGGCAAATGAAAGGAGAGAGAGAGACACAGTATTTCACTGTCTGCTCTGTAAAATGAATGAGTCCATGGAATTGTCTTTTTACCTAATTTCTTTGTAAAGAATAGTGCAACTATTTCAATGGTGCTCTGGAGACAAGATATTAAGATGGAGGACACATGTCTTTTGTCTGTAGCTCTGCCTTATCCACCTCTGAGCTGTGATTTCTCCTTTAACCCTTTTCAGTCAGAATCAACCAGGTGATTGCTAACAGCTTAAATAATAGGCAATACCCCTTAATTGAAAGACCTTTTGTTGGACTCCTTGTGTTCCTATGCAAAAATAAAAGTGGCAATAGCACAACTCCTGCATTCCACCAGTACAGAGAATGAAGATCGGTCGTTCTTTCAGTGCCTGTCCAGTAAGCTTGTTTGCCCCTGAAGTGAGACATAAAAGCACCTCCTCTTGTACAAGGTTTATGACTCATTCAGAAAGAAACAGAGGATGACCTAAAATTGGATTATTTGCCATCTTCAGTAAATCCTTCATTAGAATTTCATTACCTATTGTAAGCTTCTTGGATGGTTGCTAAGGCTAAGGTAGAAGACATATTCTCACATCCTCACAAATATTTTCACATAAATTAATATTTCTTAGATTTCAGTATGAGATTTTCCTAAAGTTACACTAGAAAGGAGAACGTTAGAAATCAGGCATTGGAGTTATCTTTTTTGGTGGATGTTGAAATTTGACTTCATCCCACACATTAGGATTTAAGATGCATTTTGTTATTTAATAAGACATTATTCCTACCTTAGTTGCATGAGCATAGCAGCAGTTGGTGCTTGAGCAAAGTGACATCCCATTAAACCAAAATTCTGAAAGCATGAATCCTATCTTTTATTGAATATCCATTAAAATGGAATGGTTGATGTATATTTGCTGACAAAGAGCAATGGCCAAGACTCACTTTAGGTAATTCTTTTTTTGTGTAGAGAATTAAAACAAAACAAAAATTTTAAAAAATGAACCTAAATTTAAAGCTCTACAAAACCCTAAAATCCAAGCAGATTCCAAGTAAAGAGTTTCACTGATTATTTTATTATTTCACCAGAAACTTGTTTACACAAGAACAGGTGTTTTCATAGTAACTTACTATGTGTTGTGATTCCTATAAAATGACTTCAAACTATCTACAGCAATTGTCCTGTGTGAGTCAGAAGGATTCTATGAGGCATGCATATTGCTCTTTCATTTAATAACAAAAGCAGGGTGTTGCAGAAAAAGGTTCACTTTCTTATTTCAAAAGGTCTGATGCTCTGCCTCCTTAATTGTGATCTGAAATTCAGTATAAAAGGTAGAAAAGATCTCTTTTTAATTATTACTCTCACAGAAATGAGAAAGGTCATTGGTCTGATCACTAAGACAAATTTGTCTCTCCTATCATTTCTCATAATGAAGAGACATTATATTAATGTTCACTTAAATAATGTGATTAATGATATGATCAGAAAGTAACTCATGTTGGAACAGAATGAACGTAAACCACCTAATCAAACAAAATGATTGGGGTTTTTAATTGTTTATAGCAGTATAAGGTCGTATAAAGTCCCTTCTAGTAACTCATCTTTCTCTTTCTGTATTTTAGTTCTCTCTTTCTGTCTGTAGAATGATCGTTAGTTATAATTAAAGGAAAGCAAAGCAGTTAGCTTGACAAGCTCAGGATTTGCAAATTATAGTCATTAAAGGACCTTCTGATAATGGTATTAAACTTCATCATCTACATACTATCAGGCTTCTCTCTGTCATATACAAAGAAAAATACATCAAGCACAGCAGTGTCTCGAGAGACCTGAACAAATGTATCACCTGATTTAACTTCACTGAAGTGAGTGGAGATAAACTCCAGATTAAATTTGCCCTGTGTCTTCCCAACATTAAGACAGTTAATAACTAAACCAGACTGCCTGACTTAGATGAGTTCTTACAGTTCTTGCCAGCTTTAGAGTGTGGTAGCATCATATGAGATCCTCAAATGCATCCTTAGATTCAATTAATTGTTGAGCCTCATGATCTGCTTGGAGTTTCTGAGTGAAAAGTGATCAGAAAGCTAATCACAAGAGCCTGATGACATTTTAATACCACTCAAGTCCCTGGACTTACTTCCTATTTCTAATACCATTTCCAAGAGTCACATCTTTGCCAGGATGAAACAAAAAGAGCTTTCTGAATATTAAATAAACATATTCCTGAATCCATATTCATATGTGGATGATTACATTTCTAATGTGTCATAATTTTTTCTCTTAAGATTTGTCCAATGAAAAGGAACTATGGCTGAGGCACAAGGAGTAAGTGACCTACACAGAAAGAGCATCTTAACCTTACAAACATAGGGAGAAACAAAAATTGCCCTTCCTAATACAGCTCTGAACCCCTGACACTATATGGTATAATGCACTATTTTAGCAGATCAGTCACTCAGACCATGGCTACTTCACACAGAGCACAGTGGTAGGCTTCAGAATTTGCTTACCTGTGAACCACTCACGGCAGTGGTCAAAGGTTACCAGCAAGCTGATTAAAAATGTGCCTGCTAGACATCTTTCAATATGTCACAACATGTCATTTCGTGCTACGCATTTCAGAATGAAGTAGCTTTCTCCTTTTAAGACATTGTCATTTGCTCTGTCAGTTTGCTTTAGACTGGAAAAGTACCAGACTCCTTTTGATAGCAGCTACCAAAAATACAGCGATTGTGAAAGCACAGAAAAAAATTCCCTAGTTTTTATCAACATCTAAAGAATGAAGAGCAGTCACTGCATGAGTCTAAAATATATTTCACCCCTTTAAATAAACTGTTTAATCACTTTAATGTAAGTAAAAGTGAAGAGCAAACTTAAACGATACAATATTTTCTTTCTCCTACAGCACAGTAACATACTACACACTTTCTAAGTATATAATGGAAGGAAAATAAGAGAACATGATTGTGGTCATTCAGTCTCAGCTGGAAGTCTCAGGCTAGATTTTGTGACTCTTGTTGATTTTATATAAAGCACTTCTTGCAGAATTTACATATAAGTATGAATTTTGCAGTGTTATGGAGAAAGTTCTGATCTTTTTGAAATTGGATTTCTTTCCCTTACACAACTACTCTGAAAACATTGTTTTTCTTGCAATATAGAATATTATTTTTGCCTTTCTTGCATCCCCTTTTTCAAAGACCTGTTAGGAAAACTAGGTCTTCTTCTGGAAGTAGTTATGCCATACCATGAATGTACCATGATCTCATCGAATAAGAGAATTTCCATCAAATTCAAGCTGTTGAAGCCCACAGAAAGGACTTTAAACAAAATGAGTTCTTCCCCTCCTCTGAGAAACAGGAGGAGACATCCATAGATTCATTAACTCACTAACTGAGGTCTGACATGAAGATTTATATCCAGGTGTGGTAATTCACTTTATATTATGCTGGCAAGCAGAAGTTCTCAGGGCTGAGTTTCTGATTTGTTTGGTTGGTTGTTTTTTAATGACTTGGCTCCTAAGTTTTCACATGTGCAATAGCTGTAGCTGTACATACATACATTAGAAGAACGTTGAAGGCTGCTTGCATAAATATCATTGTCGTGGTTTGGCCGTAGATGGGAACAAAGGAC